>JAWHQI010000970.1:0-148752 GCA_033032865.1 Dactylorhiza incarnata
GGAGTTTTCGACCTCAGCTGCACAGGAAAGCCATGGATGCCGGAAACAATGCCCAAATCTTCCTCCGCCGCAACACCCGCCGCCAAGGCCGTGCTCAGGCAACTTCCTTCCCTCTCCACTCGTGCTAGCCTCCCCATCTCTTCCGTTTTCAAAATCGTGTAGAGAATGGAGCACCTCCATTCATATTTTTCTATTGTTCCGACCGCAAAAACGCAGATGCCGGAGAGCTCCTCCGGCCACCTCCGGCCAAATGGCCACCGCCACCCGGAAACCCTATGTCGGGTGGAGGTGTTGGCTTGGGCGATTGGCCGGACGCCTCAGGTGGCCAGAATCGAGCCCGCAAAACGGCCCCGGCACGTGAAAATCAGGGTTGTTGGTTCATCGGGGACGATGAACCCTGGCCGTCCGCTGGATGTATGTTAAATCACAGTCCAGGAAATGATTGAAATGTAAATGTTTTAATTATATGTCACACTTCTAAATATACATTCATGCCGGATTTTAAGGCCCTTAAAGCCATAATTCGAAAAATGCCCAGAGATAACAATTGTAGGACGTGTTGTCTACTTTCTAATGGAAGTGGAATCAGGCTGTTTGGTTAAGTGTGGAACCCACAGCACTCATTCTAGTGAGGCTGGTCAAAACTCAAACCAGATCTTTAAACTACTATAACTCTTAAATGACAAATCTGATGAAGTTGATATTTTGGCTATGCATGCATGTGCGCTATACCTAGCTCAGGTTTAAGTATCAGATTTTTGGGAGGTACTTTTCCTATAGTTTTGTTCAAAAACCTAGAAAATCAAATAAATGAGATATTTGGAGTTACATAACTCCTATTGACCTCAAATTTTGGTGAGGGCCCCTTTAGGCCATATATGGCCATAGGTTAAATTTTCATCACTTATGCAATGAGTAGATTTTCCTGAACTTCAAAATGAAGTTGGGCCTTGAGAATGAAATTTGGGTGCTAATAGCCATTTGGGCTTGTGAAGTTTTTAATGGATTTTAAGGTGGAGAGCACCTTGCATGCCTCTGAACCTTGGGATCTATGATTTAATGATAGTGTGCATCATGGACATGAGCCTCATGCTTTTGGAAATTAAATTCCTAAGGTTTCTATTTAAATTCAAATTGTCACACTATTAATATTAGTGAAATTTGAGAGGTTTAAACTATAGTGAAAATTCTCATTCTCTATACTTAGCTCTTTTATGACATCATATACCCATGGAAAATTATCTCATGTGGTTTAGGCAAAATTTAGGGTGGTTTCCTCACAAATCATGAAATGTATTTCATGTAGTGGAAAAGGTGAATATTTGGTAAATGTGGAGTAGTATAACCCCAAACACGCCCAAACTTGGGTGGTAGGCTCTTTTTATATAACTATATCTCTGGTAGAAATTTGAGGTCATTTGGCCTTGTTCATGTTTGGTACTTCTCTTTCTCATGCATGCAAGTAGTGTATGGAAAATGAGGTGCATTTAGTGTAAATATGAAATTGGAGGGTCTCTCTCTCTCTATGGCTCCATACTTAGCAAGGAGTTGTTGTCCTTGTATGTGATATGAATGCATGCATCACCTTTGGGTGTGTAGGAAATTATGGGAGCTTAATATCTAGGTTGTTCAATAGCCCACTTCTGGTCACATTTTGCCTTTATGTGTAAATGTATCTCATATGTGAACATTGTGCATAACCTTGCATGGAGTAAATAATCAACATAAACATTTAGGTATGGGATTTACCTTTAAAATGCCACTGACTTTATGTCATTTGGATAAGTACAACTCATTCTATGTCATTTTTGGTGTGACATGTAATTAGTAAGTTTGTTATGTTAAATAGGTTGTACAGCACTTGTAAGTTAATTCCACCTAGGTTAAATTTACTTCTGGAATAAATAATCAACATAAACACTTAGGTATTGGAATTACCTTTAAAATGCCACTGACTTTATGTCATTTGGATAAGTACAACTCATTCCATGTCATTTTGGTGTGACATGTAATTAGTAAGTTTTGTTATGTTAAATAGGTTGTACAGCACTTGTAAGTTAATTCCACCTAAGTTAGATTTACTTCTGGATTAAATAATCAACATAAACACTTATGTATTGGAATTACCTTTAAAATTCCACTGACTTTATGTCATTTGGATAAGTAGAACTCATTCCATGTCATTTTGGGTGTGACATGTATTTAGTAAGTTTTGTTATGTTAACTAGGTTGTACAGCACTCTTAAGTTAATTCCACCTAAGCTAGATTTACTTCTGGATTAAATAATCAACATAAACACTTAGGTATTGGAATTACCTTTAAAATGCCACTGACTTCATGTCATTTGGCTAAGTATAGCTCCCTCTATACTATTTTTAGTAAGACATGTACAAAGTTGTAATTTGGTTAGTTTACACAACTTGTACAACACTTATTTATTAAACCCACCTAGGTTAAGATCATTCCTGGAGGAAATGATCAATGTGAATTCTGTAGACATAGATGTCACCTTCAAAATGCCACTGACTTCATGTCATTCGGCTAAGTATAGCTCCTCCTATATTATTTTTTTAGTATGATACGTACAACCCTTAATTTGTTAAGTAAACATTAAGTGCACTCAGCAAGAATGTAGCAAAAGATAGTTAAAGTCAAAAACATCTTGGGTTGATTTGAGACTTAGGGTTGGACTTTAGATCGTTGTTGAACTACTGAGACTCCCCTGAAATCTATCGCAGCATTAGTCTAGTACTTGTAGTATAAACCCTTATCTGCACCCCGAAAGTAATAGATGATGAATAGGATCAAGCAATTTTGGGGGAAATGGGAGACTCGGGAATTGAAGTGTTACCCACCAAGGGCAGCCCATGGAAAGGAAGGCGGGGTGTGCTTAGTGAAACTAACAACCTAATGAATTGACTGGACTCACTCAAAATAACTAAGGATGACCTAGCATGAAGTGCAAACCGTGGTAGGAAGGCAACACAAAGAAACAGTCGGTCGCTAGGAATGACGTGGTTTGTTGTCCAATAGGCACCGACTCGTGTCTGCTCGAGTCAAATGGTAATTTCACCCTAGGATATTAGAGCAATTGGAGAGCAAACGGGGGTACTAGAACGGGTAGTAACTAAGCAAAATAAATATCATGGAAAGGGGGATTTGGGTTTTCAGTCACCATTGCATCCCCTAATACCGTAGCGAGCCCTTCACCGGGTAATCCACGGGAAGTCCATGATTCACCCCAAGCTGCTAAGATCAACCAACCATAGACAATAGTAGTAAGTAGGAGAATCCGACAGGTACTCTTCCTCCCAATTTGGGATGATCCGTAGATGTTATAAGACTGGTGTAGTCTAGCGAGCGGTAGGCTCGTAGTTGTTATGAGACTGGAGTAGTCTAGCGAGCGGTAGGCTCGTAGTTGTTATAAGATTGGTGTAGTCTAGCGAGCGGTAGGCTCGTAGTTGTTATAAGACTGGTGTAGTCTAGCGAGCGGTAGGCTCGTAGTTGTTATGAGAATGGTGTAGTCTAGCGAGCGGTAGGCTCGTAGCTGTTGTAATAAAATTATAAGTAAGTAGTGCATGTGCATAGAAAGGTGGTGGGTCCTCAACTCTGGCTTAGCCGTCATACCGGCAGCAGCACGTTGACTCGGCAGTGCTAGAGGTTAAAGAGGGACCAGGTTGTCTGGTATCTTCGGATCCAGCAAGAGTACGCATGAGCTCGTGAGTACCGGGTACCGGTGTCACAGCGTACGTTAGGGCCTAGGTCTGGTAGTGTGACTTACCCACCTAGGTGAGGAGACGCCCGCTCCTCTGCCCCCGTTTGACCACGACGGGAGGTGCCCGAGAGGTTAGCTACCTCCGAAAAGTGGGAACTAAAGGTATGTACGTACAGAGTCGCGTGGGTGTGTTGCATGTGTATGAAATAATACTCCAATCATTGCATCATTGCATTGCACAGCATTGCATTGTATGTCTGCACAACCAGAGACCTCATCGTATAAATTCGAATGGCCTCTTTTATACGATGAGTTACTTCTTGCCAGATAACTTGACTTGTGTGCCTCGTGCGTACGCATATAAGTTAAGGTTAGTTTTTCCTAGCTGCTTACATATTTCTTTACCTGTTCATATTACAGCTATATAGTTTCCGTTATTTTGCTGCTTTACCTTAAGATTGATAGTAGAACTGTAGATTACTTCCTTAATGTATTGTTATTAATTTGCCTTGCAGAACTGCTAGAATATTTTCTTAGTGTATTGTTATTAGTTTTTTCTTGCCACCTGTCACCTTCTTATTTGGCTACCCCTTGATGTCCTCCGCTTCCTCCTCCCCGCTCGGTGCCTAGGAGTCGCGGGTGGAGGCGGTGAGGAATGTGCTGAGTCTTTTAGACTGACGGTCAGTGGACCCTATTATTACAGGAGAACCAGGGAGAGCAGGTCAACCCCCAGAGGCAGGCACCTGAGACGGTGACCAGGCCCGGAGTCGGACTCTCAGCTGCTGCCGGGAGAGCTCCGGTAAGCAAGACCCCTCATATACCTACGCCTCACATCAACCCGGTTCAGAGGCCGGAGTTATATGCTATTGAGGGAGTCGAGCCATGCAGATGCATAGATTGTTATATCTTCGCCAGGCGCGAGGCGAAGAAAGCATCGTTAGATCTGGCTTAGGCCCATGTTGTACTTTTATTATAATTTCCGCACTCTGATTAACTCTTATTTATGTATGTTTATCTCTTGTTGGACATGTTTCTCTATTTGGGGTGATTATTGTGGACTTGTGCTTTTAATTCACTCCTCCTTTTAAGATTTTTGGTTGGCCTGGATATTGTTGAATAGCCGGCAGGATCGGCGTGTTGTGGTGGGGACCATGTTTTGAGATGGTACCACCGCAAGACGGCGGTTCTGGGCGGTAAGACCCGGTGTTTTGTTCGAAAAAAAGGGGTCTTACACATATGCAGGTAGCCGTAGATCTGTCACGGGTCTGGTTCGGTTCCGGTTCTACTAAGATTGTGAACAGAACTGCTAAGGTAACTATTCTTTAAATTAGAACCAAAACCTTATTTGGTTTGACAAGTTCCGATTCCACCATAATTTTTGGAACTATTGTGTCAACGGTTCTGGTTGGTTCACCAAGAACCAAAATCAAACCGACAAATAACAGCTTGGTCCTGTTCCAATCGGTTCTATGTGTCATAGTTTTAATTATTTTATAACTATAATTTGAGTCATTAGACGCAATGACAAAAATTATTATCTTTTAAAAAATATATACTCGAAAAGGAAAGAAACTTGGGGTGAGGATAAGAAACCTGCCAATTGACGCTTATTGGTTTTTCACGATGCCTGCTTCAGGGTTGAGCGAAGGAGTGAGGCAAAGATGCAGCAATGGATGTGGAGGAAACTTGAAAGGACATCCATAAAGAAAATAGAGAGATACCTGGAGGAGTTGAAAGCAGAAAGACTTTTGGGACGGTGGCTAAACTTGCCCGAGCTCGGCGATAGCTCTAGATTGCTTCGAAGGCCTACTATCGTGGATGATCACATCGCTCTTTCGGTTAGGGGTCGACAAGGAGGCCTCTAGCGAGGAGCAGAATGACTGGTAATAAAGAGAAGAATAGGGAACGCGTAGAGCCATAATTTGTCGAGAGACGAGTGAGAAAATGAGAGAATCGCGCGGGTGCCATTGATCTACGGCCAGGATGGTTTGTGCGATCCGACATCGTTATACCAAAGCGATTATTGAATGAGAGTCCCGTTCCAAGATCTATGTCCAGGAAGGATCATTTTCTGCCACTTGGCGGAATGAATGAAGGAGGTCAAAAATAAAAAAATCAGAGGGGAAAAGTTAACCCGTTCATTTTTTTTTACAAAAGAGATTTCAAAATTCGGGGATCAGACGCATGAATTTTGCGTTACACCAAGAGAGAGTACTTTTTTGTATAATATAGTAAGTATAGATATTATAGATAGATTATAAAAAATAACAATATTAATAATATAAATATATTATATAAAAAAATAAACGGGTTGTAGTTCAGTTCTGCTTCGGTCCGGTTCAGATCGAATCTAAAAATTCTGAAACCACTTGAGACTTGTATGTTGCGGTTCCGGTCCAGATAATAAAATGAAAGAATCGCACCTGGACCATTGTTGTTCACGGTTCCAAAATTCAAATCGGAACCCGAATAAATCGCGAACGGTTCGTTCTGGTTCTTTGCAGTTCCGGTTTGGTTTATGATTTTCGGTTTTAAGTGACAGCTCTATATGCTGGGGACATCCTGCACAAACTGCACAAACTATTTATCTACTATAAAAAACCAAGTATTATATTTATCGAAGGGTAAACTCCGTCTGGAACTCGACTAAGATTGGAGTCTATTATGTATTCATAGATGTATGGCTGTTGAAAATTAGAATTAGGGCTCTCTAACTTCATAAGTATGTCTATATGTGGTAGATTGAAGATACTATAATAAAGCTGTTTGACATGCCCCATTTTCATGTATGGCCGAATCCTCAAACTCCTTTATGGGGTTTCTTGCAAGTTGCATACACTATTCGAGTTCTCCTCCTCAATGCTCTGATTGAAAGTTTATAGAAGAAAAATGATTTATGATGAGGGAAATGTAATTAAAAAAAGTATTTTTTCTAGTTGATTTCAATTCTCAATTTAAACTCCCAATCAAAAGATTGTGCTCACGATTATCCCATGGCAAACAGAAGTTTCTTGCAACTCCTTCCCGGTTCAAGACCATCAAGTCTCTGTTCTTTAAATTGGTTTGATTTGTGTTGTGACCCATATTAAACAATTATTCTACTTGTAAAAAGATGGACTTTGAAAAGAGAAAACAGTAAAAACTATATGTTTGATTAAATGTATTCAATATTCACTTCTCTCCGCTTTTTGATACCTGATACCGCTCTTGAATGCTAAGAGATGCTTTCATTTATTTGAGGTCAACTCTTTATTTTTGTGATTTTGAACTTTTGAGTGTTTATCTTATTTAATTGTCTTCTACATTTCAAATATCTATTAAAATTTAAAATGTTGATTGTTGTATTATAGTTTGATGCATCCTTTATTGCATCACATTGTCTATGCTATGATCTTCTAAACTCTTCAGAAAAGTTTAATCAATTGAAATGTTTAATTTGATGTCCCCGCATGTTACAGTTTGTTTAATTAATTGGAATGTTAGTGAGTTTGATCAACTGAAGATTGCAAGGTCGGCTTATTCAAAGGTATAGTTTTAGCTTTTCCATTTAATTTAAGATGTGCACAATATAGTTAATTCACTAGTTTGCTCATGAATGTCAGTTGAAATAATATTTTTAATATTTGAATTAAAAAAATTATCCAAAATTTAAATTTTTTACTTCGGGCTGGACTAAAAGTCTGGATCTGGCACTGCCTGCGAAAATGCTAGTGTAATTGATCATTTTATCTCTACATTTTGTTGAAATATTTTTTTTGGGGGAGCTACCTTTTATTCGATCATTTTTATGCTTCCAATCTTACTCTTGCCGAAGTGGGGAAAAAGTTGCCAATACTCTTCTCAGAAAAGTGAAATTTTCTGCTTCATTGATAGTATTGCCGATATGGGGCGACATTCTGCTCAGTGAATATGGTATACTCCACTCACCCAATAGTTTCTTGTCATATGATCAATATTATTTTTGTTCAAATGGTTATATCATTTCCTAGAAGTACGCCAATATGAATGAATTATATTAAGATTTCTGGGCATCCATTCCTTTTATTGTTCAAATATTTTCACAATATTTGAAATTCACTAATCAAAATTTAACGCTAGATTCTCCTACTGAATGATTAGTGCGAGATAAACCTGAGAAGATAAATTAGCATGAAGCCCACAAAGCAAAATATGAATTAAAGATTTAAAATTTTAAATATGATGTATGCAAGATCTTGATCCAACATGTAAATATTATGGAAGCAAGTAGGAAAGATAATTTAGTTACAAGCCTAATATCTATTCAAATAAGAAGAGGTTAATGAAATGTATAACTATGGTCCCTCAATCTCGATCAAAACTAGGAAGGCCAGAGCAAGGTCTTCATCCTACTCTTCCCACTTGATATGAAGAGCAGAACATTGAATTTGAAAAGAGCATTGCATTTACAAGTGTGAATACTGTCATTTTTTGATCAAAAACAAGTCTGCTTTGGGCTTCTTAGATTCATTTCTCCTCTCATTTGTTGCAAAATTTGGAGCATTTTTCTGCACTCTTTGTTTCATATCTTTTCTATAGAACTTGGATTTAGGCATGTTTTTAATAAGATTTTGCAATGGGTTTCACATTGAAAATGTCGATGAGAACCAATTTAAATGAACCCACAGACGGACGGACCCCATTTGCGATTATGAGTCAAGTACTCTTCCACTCCTTCCCTGACCTCTGTAGGTCAAAAGGAATCCCCATTCCTCCAGGGAAAAGAATGTCATAGCTCTATTCTCCAAGTGGACCAGGCAAATCCCTAAGCCTGGTTCCATTCCTGAAAGGACTCCCTCTCCTCCTAACTCTCATGTTCTTCCATCTCCTCCTCCTCCTCCTCAAAGAGACAATCCTTCTCTACCACCTTCATCCACTCCAATAGTCTCTACCACCCTCATAACTCCTACTCTACCTACCTCTTCTCAAACACCTGCTCCTCAAACAGCAGTTTCTCCATCTCCTTCTCCCCATACTTTCTCATCCTCTTCACCTTCATTATCACCAATACCTCATAGATTAACTAACCTTTCTCTACCCTCATCACCACCTCCACCACTCTCTCCTCATCACCAACCACAACACGAACCATCTGCATCCACTGAATCTCTCCTTACTCAGTGCATTGCATCAGCAGCTCAAACATTCCAAGCAATGCTGGATGAGCACTGCTCCCAGATTCATTCCTCCATCCTTACATGCACACCCAAATAGATGGGGTCAGTGCATCTGTGCAAAATCTGAAGACCTCTCTCTCTTCCTCTAGAGTGACCAAATCTTTCTTAACCTCCCTGGCCAGGAAGGTCAAGAAGGGGGAGAATCTAGATGAAGAGCAGCTCTCCAATCCTAAATCTCTCTCTCTCTCACAAGTCCCCTCCTTGCTCAAAAGATGATAGTCTTGCACTTCTCAAGACAATTGGAAATGAAGTTGTACCTGAGCTACACTCTGAAGAACAAACAATAGAGGTACTTAATATAACAAGAGAGGCTGCAAATCAAGTGATACTATTACAAGGGGAGGCAAGCAGAGCAGACAATGAAGCTGAAAAGGAAAATGTGGCAGATAGTAAGAAAAATAAAGAAACTGAAACTCAGGGGGAGCTGGATACTGTTATGAATGAAGATGAAAATGAAAAAGGACAGCCAGATGCTGTGTTGGCTGAAGTAGGAGCTAAGGAGCCAGAAACAGCTGGAGCTGAAGATGATAAAGAAATTGAAGAAGTAGAAGGATCAAAGGAAGTTCCTTCCCAGGGGGAGAAATCTGCTCAGGGGGAGCTAGGTGAACTTCCTACAACTGAGAAGGAGAAACTCCCCTCTCCTAAAACAGTAGTATTCAAGAGAAAGAGAAAGACTCCTTCTACCCCTCCTGAGTAATGTCTGAAAATAATACTGATATACTGTACCCTATAGTTAAATACTAATTGGTATGAACATGAAGTCTGTTTATATAATTCTGGAAAATTTGGTTATATGATCTCTCTTTCCAATTTCTCTTCTGATTGTTTAATATATTTCTTTTCTTTACAAATGATGTGATACTAGTACAATTGTCCTCTAAATAGGGTTAAGACAAATAGGGGGAGATTGTTGGGAAAATGATTTATCTTAACCCCTAGAAATGAGTAAAATATAAATTCTAAAGATAAAAAATTAGGATAAGTAAATATGCGTCGAATAGTATTCGACGCAACGTCGAAATAAAGTCGACGTTTCTATCAGAATGAGTCGAAGTAGCTCCAAGCAGAATTCGACGTATCCCATGTCGACGTAACTCTGACTTCTAGTCGACGTATCTTGAGAAGTCGACGCACCTTAGTCGACGCACCTTCCTTATTCTCCTCTTGACGTTCTGCCAGGACGAATTCGACGCTTACGTCGAATAGCAATCGACGCACGTCGATTTCTATGTTTAATTCAAAAATTGCCAGATCTCTTTCCTTCTTTCATAGATCTAATTTATATGGAATCAAATTATTCTTTATAGCCGTTCTGAATTATTCTTTTCCTCTAATGAATTCTTGGCTAATTTGATTAAATCCATTATGGACACTATTTGAAATCAGAATGAATACTTTCCTTCTATGGATATAATTGTTATGGAAATTTCCCCTTCTTTCTAATACTCTGCCTGATAATTGATTACTCTCCTATAGTGTTATTTTAATGAACAGAGCTATAAATAACAAGGTGGTCGGCAGAAAGCAAGTAACAAGTGATCCACCATTTTTACATTTGAAAAAGAGGAAGAGCTCCCAAGTGAAAAGGGAAAATTGAGAGATAGTGTTGCAGCAAAGATCAAGCTTCCATCTTCTCCTGCTTCTGAAGCCACTCTGCTGCATACTCTGATAGCTCTCACAAAAGAGAGAAAAGGGCTACAATCTCCTTCTCACTATAGAAGAGAGATTTTATCCACTACTTCTTGTGCTTCCAATCTTCTTGCTAGGCAGAAGATTCTTTCTTGTCTTTTTATTATCTCTCTTTCTTCTTTATCTTATTTTCACTTTCAAATATTGTAAAAGAGTTTTTAGAATCTCTCTTCAAAAAATTCAGTTGTACTGGTTCTAAGAGTCTCCTTTTCAAAAGACTCAGTTGGTTCTAAGAGTCTCCTTATCAAAAGACTCAGGGTGGTTCTAAGAGTCTCCTTATCAAAAGACTCAGTGCAAGATAGTGAATTTCCTACCAAGGGGGTAGAAGAGTGGACTACCCAAAGTTTGGGGAACCACTATATTTCTTTGTGTTGTGCTGTGATTTTTCCTCTTGCATTTATTTTCTTTACTTGTTTAATTCTTGTTGGTGTGTGGGAAGCTCTAATCTTGTGATCACTGCACCCATATATATATAATTATTAACTTCGCACAAAAATATTTTAAATCTCTATTCACCCCCCTCTAGAGAATTCTAGTGAGGTTAACTGTGCACTTTCAAATCCCCTACCTCAAACCTTCAACACAAGGTCCAACTTAGATCTTCAATCATAAGATCCTACACGCAGGCCAAAAGCAACCCTACCTCAATCTCTTCAATAAGATATCTACACTCAGATCTTATCAAAGACCCTACCTCAGATCACAATAATCCTACAACTCAGATTCCCACTAGAATACTACAACTAACTCAGATCCAAAAGGACCCTATAATTACAAAGAAGATGTAAAGATTTTGACTCAAACAATAACACTTGAGTCTTCAATAGAAGCACTGTGAAGGCTTCTTCTTCATTGATCAACACTTGAATATATTTACTTGGAATGAGTCAGGCTGAATCAAGAAGATTTTTACTTTAGAGAAATGTTCTTCAAAAAGAATGTTGTTCTGTTGAGGCTTGAAAGAAATCTCTCTGAGTTTTACAATTGTTGAAGACTTGGCAAAATTCTAAAGCTTGAGCACTTGCAAAATTCTTGCACAAAAATCTCTGTAAAATGTATGCACATGTGCCTTCTTGTGTGTGTGTGTGTGTGTGTATCTATTTGTTCAATTTTCATATCCCTTTATATAGAAGACTGGATCGGCAGAGGCCTTGCTTCTTGAAAAGGAATTCTTCAACGACAAGATATTTTCCTAAAGGAAAGTTCTTTAAATGACTGCAATCTGAAATCAATGAGTATAATTCATTTCCTCTTAAAACACCCTGATAATTGAAGCAAAAAGCGGAATTCAAATAAATCTCAATAACTACGCAATTTGCAGCTTGATCTCAGCAGAAAGCCGTTAGAACACGCTTCAGGTCGACAAAAATATTCTGAGAAAAATCCCAGTTAATGTAGTCGATATAGTCCTTCAACACTTATAGATATGATGCAGTCGATAAAGTCCTTCAACACTTATTGACATGATGTAGTCGACAATCTGCACCTTAAGAGCACAACTTGATGCAGTCGACACTTAAGAAATCAATCCAGGAAAAAAATCATTCCATCACAGTCTGGATGATGCAGTCGATAAATCAAGTAGTCTTGTAAGACCCCTCTCCTCTTACAAGAGAGTTCCCTGTTCTTATGCCCAAAACCGCCGCCTTATGGTGACACCAACTCACGGGTTAGTCGCCATCGCTCGACGGTGATCCTGCCAGCTCGTACGATCATATCACAGGCCAAGAAGTGAGAAAAGAAGTAAATAAAAGCAGTCCACAATCACAACACATATATAAATATATAAAACAATTGTCCATAATGAGAACGAATAAAAGAGAGCAAGGGCTTATGCCCAGTACATATCCAAATGAAATATAAGAACACCCTCTCTCTCTCTCACTACACTATGCGGAAGCTAATCAAAATCTCTCATCAACTTATCACTAAGAAGTAGTAGTAATGCGCGTCAACTGCTTCTCAGGTCCTACCATCATGTCCTCCTGGTCGTGATGCTGCTCCAACTCCTCGATCTCCTGGTATTACAGCCACATCCGACCATTAGTCAAAAAGACTAAATCATTTTGTCCTCACCTTCCCCACGACTCCTAGGTACCGTGCGGGGGGAGGACAACAAGTGGTAAAGAAAAAGTAGGTGATATGGCTCTAACTAGCAAATATATATGTGTGTGTGTGTGTATATGAATATATATATATACCATCTACCATATATAAAGAAATATTGTGGTTTGCCGATATCATGAGTTCAAAAATCCATAAGTCGTCGGATCATGGGTTCATAATTCAACAACCGTCTGATCAAGCTCGATAAAATCACTTTCTCTCTCCACTTTTTAGTAGATCTCATAAACCTACTACTAGGGTGTCCTAAACCTACTTCTATGGTGTCCTAAACCTATGTGAAATTACGATTTTGCCCATATAACTCTAAAAAAATTGGGCGGGCTGACCTGGAACCGGCTAACTCTTAAAATTTTATTTTAGTTTAAAAAATGGTTGTCCGGTTTCGAACCCAAGACCTCAAGAACAAGGGGAACAACTTAATCCAACAAGCCAATGAGTCATCTATGATAACAGTTCAAATATTTTTCACTTATATTGTTCTATTTTATGTATTTTTTAAGAAAATAATTATATAAATATAAGTATAATAATTATATTATATAAACATATATAAATTTAATAATTATATTATATAAACATATATAAGTATATTAACATATCTACGTAATAATCAATTATTACGTATATTAATATATTATACTATATATTATTATTTATATATATAATCAATATTTTCATTGTATAATTTTATATTTTACTTATATATATACATTTAAAATTCCATAAGCTTTTTTACTTTATTTTTTTCTTAAAGTATCGCTGTGAGACGGGCGGCGCCCGCCGGGGGGGGGGGGGGGGGGGGGGAGCTCGCCGGGGGTAGAGGGGATGGCGGTGCCCGCCGCCATGGATCGGGTACTATCGCGCAGGGCACGAGGGCCGGAGGCCCGTGCCTATCACTCGTGTGTGTATATATATATACATATATATATATATATATGTATATATATAAATGTATATATACAGATATATATATTTATTTATTTATAAAACGTGCTACAACATTAGATAAATTTATGCTAGCACATCTATAATTTAAAGAAGCAGTAAGTTAAGTGCGGCGCAGTAAAGTAATATGCAGACTACCTCACTATCATCATAAGAGTATCTTAGCTTATATGAATGCTCATACAAACTTTTAAGTTAAGATTTCCGGAATTATAACTTATCATATAAAAGAACCTATACTAATTTATATGATAAGGATCTGCAAGTGAGTATGCCTATATGATGTATGTATATTATGATATGTTATGCTATGTTCATACAGTGCAACTCACCTACATGACTCTGTGCGCACAGACCTTTTGTTCCCGCTTTTCGGAGATAGCTAGTCTCTCAGGTACTTCCGTCATGGCTACAGAAACAGTGGATCAGGCCCTCCACTCCTAAGCGGGTATACACACTACCGGGCCTAGACCTTACGTGCATTATTGTACACATCCTAGGTGCACTTCTATGAGCTCCCGCGTACTCTTGCTGGCTAACCCACCAGTCTTTTATGGTTTGGTGTGTGTTATAGGGATTGTCCTCCAGACCGCAGTAAAACAACCTACTGGCCCTCTAAACCACTACACCACGCCAGAGTCAATGTACTTCCATCGATGTGACGACTGGACCAGTACTGAAGACCCGCCACTAATTTATGCACATGCAAGTTTATCTATCCACCCGAGCCTCCAGCTCGCAGGACCAACCCGTCCTAATATCATAACCTCTCGAGCCTCCAGCTCGCAGGACTAACCCATCCTGATATCATAACAAGTCCTTATACCATTTTGTCCCATATTTTGGAATGAGGTTTACCTTCATCAAGTTTTCCTACTTAAACTACTCTTGTCTATTGTTTAGTTGATCGTAACGGTTTAAGGTGAATCCTGGATTTCCCTAGGGCTACCGGGTGAAGGGCTCGCAACGATAATAGAAGGTATGCTGGGGTGACATCCCAAACCTTCCTTTCTCAAGATATTTACTTTTAATGGTGGCTACCCAATGCTAAGCCTACTCTCATTGTTACTCTTTAGACTGTCCTAAGATGGCGCATGATACTTATAGGGGAGTGCGATCTATCATCGGACTCCAAGACTAGAATTCCTGGCGCTGGTCATTAATTTTCCGAACGCTCACAAATAAGCAGAGGGGATCGCGTCTGAGTAGGCACCTGGTTAGCCTGATTGTAAGGCGGAAGTTTCCCGCTACAAAGTACAAGGGCTGTCGTGGAGAGACACTCTCGCGGGCTCATGGCGAATGGAAGAATTTTTTGGACCATCGACCGTAAGTCTCGGCCTCCGAAAACTGGGGGGCAATTGTTGGGGTTCCCCTAAAAGGGTTCGGGTTGAGACGAACCGAGTGTTTCTCATCACGACCTCGCCCGGGCCCGCTGAGCGGCACACTCGCTCTTGCTCCGCGGGAAGCGCTCTCGCGCTCTCGGTCGCTCCTGCTCCGCGGGAAGCACTCTCGCGCTCCCGCTCGCTCCTGCTCCGCGGGAAGCGCTCTCGCGCTCCCGCTCGCTCCTCCTCCGCGGGAAGCGCTCTCGCGCTCCCGCTCGCTCCTGCTCTGCCGGAAGCGCTTCCGCTCTCGTATGGTCCGCAAGAGGCGCTTCCGATCTCGTATGGTCGGCAAGAGGCGCTTCCGCTCCCCCTGCTCTGCAATCCGCGCCGCCACCATCCATCGTCGGAGGCGATCGCCGACCACCACACCACCAGAGAGGTTGCCCGAGCTGCCCAAGCTGCCCAACGTGACCGAAGGGCAAACTCGTCATAATCACAAAGTTGACAATCGGCGTGCCCCGAATCAAGCATCCTCATTTGCTTGTCCAAGAATCAGCATGACGCAGTTACCAGAACGCCCTCCTCAAAAAACTATAAAAGAAGGGTCGGGCCTCCATTTGAAGACATCTTTTGGCACTGGAAGAAGGAGGAGCTCTTGAGTTTTCCGGTGAGGACTCTTGGAAGATCTTCATCCACCCTCGAGCTACCCTCAGAGATCTCCCTCAGCACTCCAGCTTTACTTCAAGAACTTGGGAGGGTCTCACTGGCTTGGATCCAGGCTACTCCGCAGCGCTCTGCTCTAGGCTGCTCAGCGGCGCTCCGCTCCAAACTGCTCAGCAGCGCTCCGCTCTAGGCCGCTCCGCTCCAGGCCGCTCCACAGCGCTCCGCTCTAGGCCGCTCCGCAGCGCTCCGCTCCAGGCCACTCCGCAGCGCTCCGCTCTAGGCCGCTCTGCAGCGCTCCACTCCAGGCTGTCCCCAAGCTCGCTTCACTATGCTCGGCTCCCGAGGACTTGAAGGGCTTAGCAAAATCTCTGTAACAAGCGATGGCTTGTCACCCTCGAAAAACAATTCTCTCTGTAACTCACAAAACTAGTGGATCATTCAGAACTGGGCTAGGCCCCGTGGTTTTTTCCCTTTCCAGGTTTTCCACATAAAAATCATGTTGTCTACTGTTGGTACTCACTTTTGACTGTTTGCGCGTTCGGCTCACTCTCGAGCTAAGGCGGTTCAGCTCGACCAGCCTAGAGAGAGATAGAGATAGAGAGTGAGAGAGAAGCGACCTACAAAGAAGACAGCGGGGTATGTTATTTCACTTCTTCTGCCACTTTCTTTGTTATAACGGTAGTTAGGGGAGAAGATGCAAACAAAATGCAGCGCAAAGAAACAAAAGATAACAGAAGGAAGCAAGCTTAAGAATGCATGTGAATGTTATTAATGAGGTACCGATTAATCAAAACAAAATTATAATCAGAAACCAGAGAGGAATAATACTAATTTCATATGGACAATTATCATACTAATTTCAAACCATTCTATACTACTTCGAATGACTGGCCAAAATTTTGTTCCAACAAATTATATAGAAACACAAACCAATGATAGTAGCTTGAGGTTTTTTAGAACCAGTAAAAATTGCGGAGTCCAAAAAATAAAGTAGAATCTAGGATTAATACTCCACAACTCAATACTCTCCTCTAGAGTATTCTTATTTTCATTACCTATAAACGAGCACCAATGACTTCACAAATAGCCATCTTTGATCTCAATTGAAAACACCATTGTTTTTTTAAACTGCATTTACATTACTGAAGAAAAAAACAAATTATAAAGTATTGGCTGCTGCTATGAGTTGGGTTGGCATTTGCACAAACAGCGGGGATGCATCTCCCGAGAATATGCAAACCAGCACATGCTAGTTCTTCTTTCTACAAGGTCTTCTCCAAAAGCAAAGATTTTGGATTGCGATCAATTTCAGAGTTCTACAAGCATTAATATCACATTTCATCTCATAATAATTAGCATTACACTCCACCAATAACAATTTAATTGGTAGACAAAAATAAAAAATTTCATGTTGAAGTCTAGCTGGGGATTTACTGTGTCAAGCTTCATAGAAAGGAACTGAAATGAAGGAGAGTTAGCTATTCTGCTGTTGGAGGGGGGTTGGAGCTGGGTATTGCAGCCCCAGCGACGGTTGCAGATTGTCGTCCAGAGGTCAGCAGAAGGGCTTGAGGGGCTACCTAGGGTGGCAAAGCGGCGGCAAGTGCAAGCGAAGGCGGAGATCTCAGCGGGAGAGAGGAAGGAGAGGATGTTGAGCTGGACGTCCTCCGGGAAATCGGAGAAGGGCATAGTGGTATCCAAATCTGGAGCATGACTACATGATTAAGGGACCAGGGGTTGTAGATGGGGAGGAAGCAACACAGGGAAGGAAGAAGCAAAAGAGGCGACGCTGCTGAGATCCTCTGGAATTTGACACCCTCCGCCATTGATTGTTGAACAAGAAACATAAATCGCCAGTGGTCGAGGTTTTTTTTAGAAATATTTACTAACTAAATGGCCAGGCTGCTGAAATCCCGCCAGAATGGATGAGGTTTCGAGCGGAGAGAGGAATCTGGCGAGTTTACCGCTTGGTATTATTAAATTGTTTTTTTTTTAATTGTTTTTTACTAGTATTCAGTCAAATTAAGTTAACCAAAGTGAGGCCCGACTGGGGGGGGGGGGGGGTCGTCGGCGTTCGGCGCCATGGATAGCTAGGTCACGGTTTTTGCAAAAGAGGAGAGGCATTCGACAGGGGTTCATCTGCTGCGGCGCAAGAAGCTCCAGAGACGAGTTGGGATTTGGGAGAGGAAGAGGTGTAGGAAACTGCCGATTAGAAAAAAATAGGTTTAGCAATAAGTGAGTCGGAATTTTGGGAGGGAGAGGTGTTAATTAGAAACAAAAAATTTGAGTTTATTAATTTATTTTGTAATTATTTTTCCTTTTTGTAATTTAGGTGGAAAGTTTTGTTTTTTTGGAGGTAAGATATTTTAATTTGGGAGGGATGAGATTAGTAACTGTTGCGTACCCATAAAGGCCTTGGGGTGCGTCTAGAGAAAACCCCGCTAAAGAGAGGAGGTGGAACCAGTCGAACCCCGGATCGCGAAAGTAGAGGACCCGCCGCGCAAGTACGACGCTCTAGAAACAGCGCCAGGTAAGCACAAAACCGCACCCCACTACCGGGGTGCGGTTAGCCCGCGCCCCGCTAAGTAGGGGGTGGTTAGCCCGCACCCCACCCGCATGAGGTGCGCCCGGGTCGGCCAAGCCGCACCCTCCCCCCATAGGGGGGTGCGGACAAGCCGCACCCCACCATGGGGGAGCGGCCAAGCCGCACACCCCATGGGGGGTGCGGCCAAGCGCACCCCCCCAACCGCACCCCCCATAGGGGGTGTGGCCAAGCTGCACCCCCTATGAGGGGTGCGGCCAAGCCGCCCCCCCCCCCCCCCCCCCCCCCCCCCCATGGGGGGTGCGGCCAAGCCGCACCCCCCCTATGGGGGGTGCGGCCATAGGAGGGTGCGGCCAAACCGCACCCTCCCATGTGAGGTGCGGCCCAATCCCCCTCCGCATAGGACACCGCATCCCCGCGTCGGAAAGGGTCGAAGTCCGCTTTTCCTGGCTTCGCTCACTTTTACGCCTCGCCTCGCTCACATTTCAGCCTCGCTCACTTTTCCGCCTCGGCTCGCTCACTTTTTGTCTTTTCAGTTTCTCACTTTTCAGGAACGGCTTGTCGCCTTTCCTCAAAGGGCAAGATGGTCATTTACAAAAAATGGTGATCCAAGTGCCCCAAATCGAGAAATATGATTCGTCAGCTAAGGTGGTTATGGTGGTTACGACGACAAAATTACCGGGCTACCCCCGACCAAAGCTATAAAAAGGCCCCCAAGGCTTCATTTAGAGGATCCCCGGCTTCATTACCAGAGAGAGCTCCTTCAAGATTTCCACGGATTTCTCCTTCGGTGCTTGAAGATCTTCTTCGTGGACTTAGAGATTTCCTTCTTCGCGAAAGCGGGCAAGGCTCCCACTTTCGTTCTCAGGAAAGCGGACAAGGCAGTCTCACTTCTGTCTTCTCGAAAGCAAACAGGGCAGTCTCACCCCTGTCCTCTGGAAAGCAGACACGGCCTTCTCACTTTCGTTCACTGCTGTACTCATAGGAAAAGTACTTAGTTTTTCCGAGAGGTGTCATGTCACCCTCGGAGTGCTCTCCATCTCTCTGTCACCATTATTGTAACGAGCAGCGGCCTGCCACGCTCCATCTCTAAGCATATAATTGTAACCCCTCGGGAGATAGTGAAATTTGGTCGGCACATCTCCGACCACGTGGTTTTTCACCCTTTCCGGGTTTTCCACACTAAAAAGTCTCAGTGTACTCAGCAATCTCAAATTGACTGTTTGCGCGCTTAGATCGCTCCCGAGCTAAGGCGGTTTAGTTGAACCGGTCTACCAAGAGCCCTAAGCGACCCGCAACAGTTTCGCGCCATCTGTGGGAACAGTTCCCAAAACTCTCTGAAGGCCAACTGCAATGGCAAGAAAGAGTGCTCGCACTACTGAAGGATCAGTACCGTAGGGGCGCGTCGACCCAGCCCCCTCCCACTCGCTTATCAATGCGCCTCCCGGGGAGGAGGCAGTACCTGCTCCCGTAGCTGGGCTAGAAGTGCGCATGCAGCATATTGAAGAACACCAAGCCGAGATGTTGGCTCTCGTAAGGAATCTCGGGGCGCCTCAAGTCCCGATCCAACCGCCGGCCCTGAACGCACCGCCACCCCCAGTTCCGAATCACGCCCCAAACGAAGAGGTCGTTCGGGAGGACGAAGCCTCAGAAGGATTCTCCAACGCAGCAAGCTCCGCTCACCTCGCCCCGCCAGCTAGGGGCCCAGAAGCTGACCACCCTCGCAATCACCCGAGAAGAGATGCCCCTGATCGAGCAACATGAAGAACCACGCGAGAAGAAATACGCGACATGATAGAAGAGGAGTACGTCCGAGCAGGGCGACGCGCAGTTCTCGCCCATCGTCCCGCGCACCACGGCTCACCACTATCACCGCAAGTCCTGGCCCATCCAATCCCGAACGGCTTCAAGCTTCCCAGCATCGAGACATTTGACGGAACGGATGATCCGTTAGAGCATGTCAATCACTTCACCACCGTCATGAGGATTTATAGCGCCCCTGATCAGCTCCTCTGTCAAGTGTTCCCGGCAACCTTGAAGGGACAAGCGCGCACTTGGTTCCACTCCCTACCGAATGGGGCCATCAGCAACTTCACGGAACTGGCACAGCAGTTCGCGGACCAATTCATCGCCAACCGCAGAATTGTCCGAGATCCCTCCCACCTCTCAGGGATCCGCCAAAATGATGGTGAAACACTCAAAGATTTCTTCAGACGCTTCACTACGGAGGCTCGTCAAATCCCAGGGGTGGACCCTGAGCTCCTGCGGGGAGTCTTTCTTGGAGGACTCCGCCCAAGCGGCTTCTACTCAGCTCTCATGAGAGAAACCGTGCCAAGTTACCCCGACCTCGTTCGCCGAGTCGAGGCTCAAATAGCTGCGGACGAGGCCATCGAGGCCCATCGCCGGCAGTTTGAAGGTAACCAAGGAAGGAAGAGAGGATCCGACCAAGCCCCCGCGAGCGAGAGGAGCGACGTGGCGAGGAGCGCCGCGGTGGCGAACGCCGTCGTAATCCCCAAAGGGACCTGGAACCGTTGCCGCCCCGGATCTACACCCCATTGAACACCACTAGAACGAATGTACTCTACGCCATCCATAACAACCCAGAGCTTCGCATGCCCCGGGCGCAACCCCCAAATCCGAGGGGTGACCAATCCAAGTATTGTGAATTCCATTGAGGGACCGGGCATACCACTGAGGAAGGCACCAGACTTAAAGACGAGATCGAGCGCCTCGTCCGCCAGGGACTCCTGGGCAGATTCCTACAAGGCCAGATCCTATTCAGCACCAGCAGCCTAGGGAGGCAAGAGAGCAACCTCCCGCTCCCCGAGGCGCAGGAGGAGGAAGACCGATGGTAGGAGAGATCGAGACGATTGTCAGACCCTCCATCTCAGCGTCACAAATCCTCTCAATTGCCCAGTCCGGGAGGGACCACGAAGACAAGAAGCTCAAGCAGGACGTCACGATTGCTTTCAGAGAAGAAGATCTGCAGGGGTTACGGCTCCCACACCAGGATCCGCTCTTAATAAGTGCAGGGATAGGAGATCCTTGCTTCAAGGTGAAGAGAATACTGGTCGACAATGGAAGCTCAGTGGACGTTCTGTTCCTCTCCACTCTGCAAAATATGAAGCTCACAAAAGATCATCTCAGCCCTGCAGCCGGGCCCGTCTACGACTTCGATAACAGACCTGTCCCGGTGCTAGGGATGATCACTCTCCCCGTCAAGTTGGGAGAGTTTCCAGGGCAGTCCACATATAGCATCCAGTTCGTGGTGGTGGAGTCTACCTCCGCCTATAATGCCATCTTTGGGAGGCCGCTCCAATCAATCTTCGGAGCAGTCCCATCCATTCCGCATCTGGCTATGAAGTTCCCAACTGCCGCCGGCATAGGAATCGTAAGAGGAGACCAAGAAGCAGCCCGAACCTGTTACTTAAAGCAGGCTCAGCCGGTAAAGGCGACCGCTCTCAACATCAATAACTTCGACCTCCGAGACGAGGCCACTTTACAGCGCAGAGTACCTGTTGAGGGGCTAATAGAAGTACCACTCTCCCAGCAAGACCCGGCTCGAACTGTTCAAGTCGGGTCACTTTTATCGAAAGAAGAACGAGAGGAGCTTACGACCTTCTTACAAAGAAATGGGGATATCTTCGCCTGGAGACCGGAAGACATGCCAGGGGTAGACCCTGACGTCATCTACCACTCTTTAAACATCAACCCCGCCTGCCGGCCTGTAATTCAAAAGAAGAGAAACTTTGCCCCCGAACGGTTGAAGGCGATCGAGGAGGAAGTAGCCAAACTTCTGGATGAAGGATTCATACGAGAAGCAGAGTACCCCACGTGGCTGGCTAACGTAGTCATGGTAAAGAAGGCCTCGGGAAAATGGTGAATGTGAGTCGACTATAGCAACCTGAACCAGGCATGCCCAAAAGACAGCTTCCCCCTCCCAAGGATCGACCAACTCGTCGACGCGACGGCCGGCCACGAGCTACTTAGCTTCATGGACGCTTACTCAGGTTACAACCAGATAAGGATGAACCCGGCGGATGAAGAGCATACCGCCTTCCGCACCGACAGAGGAGTCTATTGCTACAAGGTAATGCCCTTCGGCCTTAAAAACGCTGGAGCCACCTATCAAAGGCTAATGAACAAGGTCTTCAAGAACCTCATCGGAGAGACGATGGAGGTTTACGTGGACGATATGCTAGTGAAGAGCGTACACCGTTGCGACCACCTGAAAGACTTGGGAAAGAGCTTTCAGCTTCTCCGTCGCTTCCAAATGCGGCTCAATCCCAGCAAGTGCACATTCGTTGTGACGGCAGGAAAATTCTTGGGTTTCATGGTAATCCATCGAGGAATTGAGGCCAACCCCGAAAAGATCAAGGCGTTAGAAGATATGTCGCCACCTCGTTCAATTAAGGAAGTGCAACATCTAAACGGAAGGATCGCTGCGTTATCCCGTTTCCTATCACGGACAGGAGACAAATACCTCCCTTTATTCAAAATCCTCCGGGGAGCGCGTCACTCCGGTTTCCAATGGACTGACGAATGCCAGGTGGCCTTCGAGCTCCTCAAGCAATACCTGGCCTCGCCGCCGCTTTTGTCAAAACCTACCCCGGGAGAGACCCTGTTCTTGTACCTAGCGATATCACCTACAGCTCTCAGCTCGGTACTCGTAAAGGATGAAGGAGGGGTGCAACGACCGATTTACTACATCAGCAAAGTCCTCACTGACACCGAAACCAGATACCCCGCGGCAGACAAGACGACCTTGGCTCTTGTCTTCTCAGCCAGAAAGCTTCGGCCCTACTTCCAGGCTCATACCGTGAAAGTGTTGACACAACTCCCGCTACGGGCAATCCTCCAGAAACCAGAAGTCTCGGGGAGGCTAGTAAAGTGGGCCGTAGAGCTCGGCGAATTTGACATTAAATTCCTACCTCGACCTGACATCAAGTCGCAAGTACTCGCCGACTTCGTTGTGGAATACACCATTCCACCAGAAACAAATCTAGCCAAAGACGCCCCTAGCCCCCGGTGGACTCTCTATGTCGACGGTGCCTCAGGAATAGAAGGGGCAGGAGCAGGAGTACTCCTTGTAAGCCCCGATGAGATCACCATGGATTACGGGCTCCGGTTAAAGTTCCCCGCAACAAATAATGTTGCAGAATACGAGGCGCTGATCGCCGGTCTCCGGCTCGCCATCGATTGCAAGGCGGAAAATCTGACGATCTACGCCGACTCCTAACTCGTAGTCTCGCAAGTCGAAGGAGACTATGAGGCCAAAAGCGACCAGATGGCAAAATACCTCGTGCTCGCAAAGTTGCTCCTTCAGAAAATCTCGACACATCAAATCTTGCACATCCCCCGAGAGCAGAATTCCAGGGTGGATGCCCTGTCCAAGCTCGCCACTTCGCCCTCCAGCTACCAGTCTCGAAGACGCCGGATTGAAGAGATCATGGTCCCAAGCATCCAGGGGCCATGGGAGATCGCAGCCATCCACCAAGAAGATCGAGTTATCCTGGATTACTCCATTGCGAGCTTACCTTGAACACGGGCGCCTCCCTGAAGATAGCTTAGAGGCGCGAAGGTTACGGATGCCGGCGGCATCAGTCACCGTTATAGACGGAGAACTTTACAAATGGGCGTTTTCAGGCCCATATCTAAAGTGCCTACCGGCAGACGAGGCAGACTACGCCCTCCGAGAAGTACACGCGGGAGTCTGCGGAGAACACCTAGGCGGAAAAGCGTTGGCACGAAAAGTACTACGCCAAGGTTTCTATTGGCCAACAATGAAAAGGGACACAATCGAGCTAGTTCAAAAATGCAGGAGCTGTCAACTGCATGCCAACATACCCCATCAGCCCCCGGTCTCACTTTCCGCACTCCAAAGTGCGTGGCCATTCGCACAATGGGGAATCGACCTTCTCGGCCCACTGCCTCTAGCGTCCGGGCAAAGGAAGTTCATCATCCTAGCCATCGATTACTTCACCAAGTGGGTAGAGGCGGAGCCCCTGGCCAAAATCACGGAAGAAAACGCTAAACAATTCGTCTGGAAGAACAACATCTGCCGCTTCGGCATCCCAACAACAATCATTGCCGAAAACGGCACCCAGTTCAACGGGAAATCCTTCACAAATTGTGCGAAGACCTGAAGATCAACCTCCGTCATACCGCAGTAGCACATCCACAAACCAACGGACAAGTAAAAGTCACGAATCGCACCATCCTCAAAGGATTAAAGACGCGCTTAGAAGAAGCTGGGGGACAATGGGTGGATGCACTCCCAAACGTACTGTGGGCGTACCGCACAACAGAGCGGACTCCCACGGGAGAGACGCCTTATAATCTCTGTTACGACACTGAAGCTATCATCCCCGTCGACGTCGGCGTTCCAAGCACTCGGGTGCTAACCTTCGATCCCAGCAAAAATGACGGGCTGCTTCGGGAAAACCTCGACCTAATTCCCGAGGTTCGGGATAGCGCTGCCCAACGCGCCGCATCCTACCAAAGGCGCATAGCCCGAGGATATGACAGGAGGGTGAAACCCAGGCCAATCAACGTAGGAGATCTCGTCCTACGCAGCATCGAAGCAGCCGACAAAGTCCCCCAAGGAGATAAGCTCTCACCAGCCTAGGAAGGCCCATACATTGTCACTACGGTCGTAAAGCCCGGAACGTACAGGCTCAGAACGGCAGAAGGAAAGACTCTACCGCGCACCTGGAACGCCCAGAACCTGCGCCGCTTTTACCAGTAACACAGTCGTCTATCATCAACTAAGCCGCGAGCCCCGACTCGTACAAACTTATCTTACAGTCTATTATGTAAAAGCCGCGAGCTCAGGCTCGTGCACCTATCTTATGTTATGTACTAAGCCGCGAGCTCAGACTCGTGCAAACTGGTCTTATGTTAGAAAAACTATGTTTAAAAAGACTTCTTACTATAAAAATAGGCGCATACCTCGCCACCTATATTTAATAAAGGAAAAATCTTTACTTTGGGGCCCTGCCTCAGGGACTTTGCACCGCCGTCGATTGAAGGCCCGCCCTTCTCCTCCGCTGTCAAGTCCTAGCGTCGTAGGGGCCTGCCACCCTTACGTTCGCCCCCGGTTTGAATACACCCGCTATTCGCCGGCCACTTCGGGGCCCTGCCCCGGGGACTTTGCACCGCCGTCGATTGAAGGCCCGCCCTTCTCCTCCGCCGTCAAGTCCCGGTGTCGTAGGGGCCTGCCCCCTTATGTTCACCCTCGGTTTGAATACAAATGCTATTCACCGGCCAAGCCGCGAGCCAGACTCGTGCAAAAAAGCCGCGAGCTAGACTCGTGCAAAAAAAAAAACCGCGGGCCAGACTCGTGCAAAAAAGTCGCAAGCCCAGACTTGTGCAAGCTAACTTTCTATTATATAAAAACCGCGGGCTCAGAGCCATGCAAAGTTTTGCAGGAAACCCTCAAGCTGTTCAGATATAAAAGCCGCCGCAGGAGAATCAAAACCTCTGAACTCCTCGCAACGAAATTCGGACTCCGGAAGTTTGGGTGGCTTATGTTGCGTACCCATAAAGGCCTTGGGGTGCGTCTAGAGAAAACCCCGCTAAAGAGAGGAGGGGGAACCAGTCGAACCCCGGATCGCAGAAGTAGAGGACCCTCCGCGCAAGTACGACGCGCTAGAAACAGCGCCAGGTAAGCACAAAACCGCACCCCACTACCGGGGTGCGGTTAGCCCGCGCCCCGCTAAGTAGGGGGCGGTTAGCCCGCACCCCACCCGCATGAGGTGCGCCCGGGTCGGCCAAGCCGCACCCTCCCCCCATAGGGGGGTGCGGCCAAGCCGCACCCCACCATGGGGGAGCGGCCAAGCCGCACCCCCCATGGGGGGTGCGGCCAAGCCGCACCCCCCCCATGGGGGGTGCGGCCCAACCACACCCCCCCCATGGGGGGTGCGGCCCAACCGCACCACCCATAGGGGGGTGCGGCCCAAACCGCACCCCCCCATAGGGGGGTGCGGCCCAACCGCACCCCCCATAGGGGGGTGCGGCCAAACCACACCCCCCATGGGGGGTGCGGCCCAACCGCACCCCCCATGGGGGGTGCGGCCAAGCCGCACCCCCCCATGGGGGGTGTGGCCAAGCCGCACCCCCCCATGAGGGTTGCGGCCAAGCCGCACCCCCCCCCCCCCCCCCCCCATGGGGGGTGCGGCCATAGGAGGGTGTATCCAAACCGCACCCTCCCATGTGAGGTGCGGCCCAATCCCCCTCCGCAGAGGACACCGCATCCCCGCGTCGGAAAGGGTCGAAGTCCGCTTTTCCTGGCTTCGCTCACTTTTACGCCTCGCCTCGCTCACATTTCAGCCTCGCTCACTTTTCCGCCTCGGCTCGCTCACTTTTTGTCTTTTCAGTTTCTCACTTTTCAGGAACGGCTTGTCACCTTTCCTCAAAGGGCAAGATGGTCATTTACGAAAAATGGTGATCCAAGTGCCCCAAATCGAGAAATATGATTCGTCAGCCAAGGTGGTTATGGTGGTTACGACGGCAAAATTACCGGGCTACCCCCGACCAAAGCTATAAAAAGGCCCCCAAGGCTTCATTTAGAGGATCCCCGCCTTCATGACCAGAGAGAGCTCCTTGAAGATTTCCACGGATTTCTCCTTCGGTGCTTGAAGATCTTCTTCGTGGACTTAGAGATTTCCTTCTTCGCGAAAGCGGGAAAGGCTCCCGCTTTCGTTCTCAGGAAAGCGGACAAGGCAGTCTCACTTTTGTCATCTTGAAAGCAAACAGGGCAGTCTCACCCCTGTCCTCTGGAAAGCAGACACGGCCTTCTCACTTTCGTTCACTGCTGTACTCATAGGAAAAGTACTTAGTTTTTCCGAGAGGTGTCCTGTCACCCTCGGAGTGCTCTCCCTCTCTCTCTCACCATTATTGTAACGAGCAGCGGCCTGACGCGCTCGATCTCTAAGCATATAATTGTAACCCCTCGGGAGATAGTGAAATTTGGTCGGCACAGCTCCGGCCACGTGGTTTTTCACCCTTTCCGGGTTTTCCACGCTAAAAAGTCTGAGTGTACTCAGCAATCTCAAATTGACTGTTTGCGCGCTTAGATCACTCCCGAGCTAAGGCGGTTCAGTTGAACCGGTCTACCAAGAGCCCTAAGCGACCCGCAACAGTAACTAATTATTTTAGTCACAAGTTAAAATATTTAGTGACTATAATATTATTTGATCACTAATAATTATTAAATTGTGAAAAAATTTTATTTGGTTACTAATTAAAATATATTTAGTAACTAAATTTTACATATGGTCACAAATTAATCGTTCTTAAAATTTTAGTGACCAAACATAAGATTGGTCACAAAAAGTAAATCATTAGTGACCAAATTTTGTTCGTCACAAATTTTTCGTCACTAAAGACCATTTTTTTGTAGTGACTATAAACACATGACAAGTATGATCAAATACAATGAGATTCGTTATTCTCAAACCAAGCGATGTGGAAAGCATATTCTAACAAACTCTCCATTTTGATAAGAACAAATCCTCTTTGAAAGAAATCATTCAAATATAAGAAATATAAGACTTGTAGTTATAGTCAAGGATAGGCATGATAGTACGAATATACTCCTCCTATATAGATGCTCCCTTATATGAGTGCTCCCTACATCAAAGCATCCGATGTAGTTTACTCCCCTTAAGTGTGATTTACTTTCAAAGTTATTCTCTCCCTTTTGGTATTATCAAAAGAGGGTCGAGAGAAGGGAAAGAACATGACAAGGATTTATGACGTAGTGATACTAGGTGGAGTTTGAATTACATAGTTATTCTCCCCCTTTTGTAGGAAGTTTGGAGTAAGAATGAAGTATCATTAGTGAAGTAGAAAATATCACTTGTTGAGTAAGAAAGTATTCATGATCGAGCGTACAAGTAGTAATGATAGTGGAAAGCATGTTGAAAGATTATGTAAAGAAATATCATTATATGAGTAGGAAACATAGTAAAATAGTAAGAGTTTTAGTATAGTAGAAAATAGATTGTTTATCAGTATGAAATCCAAGATCAAAATATCATTTGTTATCAAAATATAATAGCTCTTGTTTAGTGAGTAAATAAGCAAGATTGAGTATACAAGGCGTAGCGGAAGATAAGTGCAAATATAATATGCATTCTTACAATAAACATCTTTCTTGAAATTTGTAATCATATAAAATAAATAAGAGTGATAGTTTTTAAAATAAGATGTTTGTGATTTTGAAATACAAGATATGCTTTTGGTAGCCAAAAATTAATTCAAGCATTATTTTAATTTATCAAGACAAGATTGGAAACTACAATGTTTTAAATTCGCAATTCAAGTATACTTATACATTGTAAAGATCATGCAAAGTTATCTAGTGCATTTACTAAAATTGTAGAAAAAACATGTAAATTTGCTTTAAAATCCAATACTCATGAGTATGCGGTTTATAAGAGATAATGATGTGTACAAGTAGT
The DNA here is from genome assembly GCA_033032865.1 of Dactylorhiza incarnata. Lineage (NCBI taxonomy): Eukaryota > Viridiplantae > Streptophyta > Magnoliopsida > Asparagales > Orchidaceae > Dactylorhiza > Dactylorhiza incarnata. Next base: position 28,663 of record JAWHQI010000970.1, read on the forward strand.
GTTTTTATAAGAATAAACAAATGATTTAATCAAAACACATGACATGTATAATGGAATAAACACAACAATATTGAAATGCATTTTTAGGATTACTTCCACCCTCAAGGCTATATTTGATTTCAATGCACATAGAAACAATGCAACTCCCAAGGTGCTCTACACACACAATGGTTATTAAGACTTATCAGGGTGCAAATTAGTGTTTGGAGGATCACATATGTTATTTTATCATTTATTTAATTCTGATTCAGTGTACAAGAAGTAGTGTGTAAAAATAGTTTGCACAAGACACTTTACAATTCTCTCCAAGGTGCTCAACCTCATAATGCTCATTAAGACTTATCAGGAGAGTAAGAAGTGCTTTGTGAAGTTATCTTTGTCATATATTCATTTGAATTTTGGTTTGGGACAAAGTTCTCCGAATTCACTTGTTTTTGCAAACATAGAGTTTTTTTATTTTAAGAGCACACATCTTCAACCATGAATGCAAGAAAAGAAAATGATTTTAATGAGGTGTAGGCAAACTAAGCAGCACATTAAATAATGTTAAGTTGTTACACTACACAATCATGCAAGAGTAAGATTAACATTATATGTAAATTATCAAAGAGGTGAGTGAATTAATCATTATCAAGAATAAACCATTACTCATACTTAGAGGCATATTAAGCACTTATACACATGATTTCTATAATCGGTTTTATTGCACATTATAAGATAATGTTCAAGGCATGACACAAAATAATGTTTTTAAGATATTTTAAATAGAGAATTTTCATTGTTTATGAATCTTGAAAATTAAAACTTATCATCCTTGAAACATTTCAATAAAGAGCAATTAATTTTTTATAATTTTTGATTTTGTATAATAAACATACACAATAAGAAAAACATATTTTTGTTCTTTGAAAATTTTTTTAGTTTGTATTTTATTTTTAAATATTTTAAACAAAATAGTGTTCCAGAAAAACATAGAAGTATATTAAGAGCATATCAGTATAATGATCTTCTATGCCCAAAAAAATGCAAATAGAAGGAAAAAATCGATTTTATTCTACCGCCAGCGCTAGTACTATCGTGTGGCGCTAACGATATAGATTTGGTATTTTGCTTAGAGAATATGATTTTTGATAATTTTTCGTTCTGATTTTTCTCGATTCATATTTTCTAAGATAAGAAACATCAAGTACCGCAAAGAGTTTTGAATAATAATGTGAAATATGCGGATAAAAGTTTTTTGGCATAAGGTGTCAAAGTACTTATGTTTTTTAAACTCATGAAAGTCCAAATAGTATATAGTAAAAAAACATAAGATAGCATGTTGGAACAAAATATGCTTGAGTGAAATGATCATAAGGAGTGAAATAATATTCATGCAATGTATAATATGCGTATGTCTGAGATCAAGAAACCCTAACTACATGTCTATGAAAGTCTTTATTTAAGGGTAGCTAATTACCTAGAGGGGGGGGGGGGGGGGGTGAATAGGTTATTTTAAAATCTATTTACAATTCTTGATAAAATCCTAATTGAATGTGAATAATGATAAGAACTTTCAAGAAACAAACACAAACACAAACACAAACACACAGAATTTTATAGTGGTTCTCCTATCTAGGGTAATCCACTTTCCCCCTTCTCCCCTCTAGCAGTGTGCTAGATAGGGCTTATATCTCCTCCAGTTCTCAGACCACCAAAAGGTCTTACGGCCTCAACAGATCTTACAGTCTCAGATCTCAACAGATCCTACACTCTCAGATCTCAACAGATCCTACAATCCCGGATCTCAACAGATCCTACCTCAGCCTTTATAACAATAGGCTTACACTCAGATTCACCCCTGGATCTTACAACTCAGATCACAATTGATCCTACACCTCAGATCCTTGAAAGATCCTACACTCAGATCTGACAACTCAGATCCTACATGAATTGAAAGAAGTAGAAATATCACTTAGACTCAGATTCTCTAGTGTATTGAGTCTTCTTGATCTATCTGAATGATCAGGCATAAATCTTCAACATAACAGCAACAGCAAAATGGTCTTCTTGAATTGCACAGGATGTGATGACTGTTCTTCTTTAGGAAGACAGATTCTTGCTCCTTGAACTTCTCTCTTCAGAAATAATATCAGCACCAGATTGCTGAAGGGATTTCTTCAAGTTAGTACGATTCTGAAAGAGGAGATGGCTTCTTCAGATTCTTCCTCATATTTCGCCTTGAACAACGGAGAAGATGATTGCTTCAATTAGGAATGTTGAACTCTTAAATCATAGGTCATGCCTTCTATTTATAACCCGCCATCCGCGACATCTGAGATGCTCCTCCACGTCAGCATGATGTCAGATCTTCAACGGTCTTTAGTGGCTTCAGAATTGACGAGGAGTTTAGACATGGTCATCATCTCGACATGGCTCAGCTTGTTGTAGATGTACTGTTACACAATTCTAAACTCAAAGCTTTTCAGGAAGAGGGCGTTGAGAAATGTGTATCTCTGTCGATGCTTTTTCTATAAGGTGTAGAGCGATGTGTAGAAGCTCGACGTTTTTTAACTTTGCTTTCACATCTAGACTCTTCTTGCTAACGTTGAGCTAACTGAAGTTGGTCGACGCTTCTTATTCCACGGCGTCGAGCGATATTCCTTGGCTCGACGCTTCTTGACTTGGTCTCAGATCTTCAGTCAGCGACCTTGCCTTTTGAGACAGCAGACATGGGTCGACGCTTCTGGGTCACAGGCATCGAGCGATGTGTGGTGTCTCGACGCTTGTAAACTTAGATGAATTTCTTGAGCACCTAGCTTGACCTGATCTCCTGCACAGTGATTCTAGAAAATATATCAAATACATTCTGAGGTATATCTTTGACTTAGGAATAGACTTCTCCAAATCTAGGACATTGTGGGCAATGGTCCCAACAATCTCCCCCTATTTGAAGAAGTCATAACCTTAGTCAATGATATACCCATTTTTACAAAGATAACCAATATTTTCTACACATGCAATCATAACATGATGAGTATAACACTTTATAAAATCAGATTACCATAACATTCTAACACAAGAAATTATCTCAGACATGATTTATAATATGAGCACAAAATCACAAATTACATGATCTACATCACAAGCAATTCAGAATAAATCATGTAAATGTAAGGAAGAATCACATCACAGGCATATATATATATGATGATAATAAGAGATAGTTTGCTCTAGGAACTCATCAAGATTGTCAAATACATTCTCTGAGAACTTTTAAGAAAAATTCAAATCCTATTGCTGTTCAGGTTCCTTAATATCTATTCCTCTCTTGGCTTTCTTGGATAGGGCTTCAGCAACTTCTTTCCTTCTCTTGAAGTAGCCAAACGGCTTTGGGAAATATCTGATTGTCTCCTTATCACGTGCCTGAACTTTCCCAGCCAACCTGTCAGCTTTGAACTTTATCTTCAGCTCCTCCTGATCCCTGTGCTTCATCCACTCAGCTTCAGAGTACCATTTCTCCCTTTCTCCTGGATTGCCTTTCACAGCTTCCCATGCTGCCAGAATCATTTCCCTTGATAAGGGAGACCAATGTTCATAATCATCCCTTGCTTCAACTTCTTCTCTGAATTTTCTTTTGCTAGATTCTACTTGTTCATAAGTAATGTTCTTTCTCTTGTGCTTATCTTCAGGACTGTACATCTTTGCAATTTGCTTTTGAATTTGTGTAGGAGATGCAGGCTTAGATTCAGATACTTGATCATCATAGTATATGGGAGGATGGCCTAAAGTTTCTTTTGTTGGATCGGTAGGCGCCCTTAGAGGGGGGGGGGGGGGTGAATAAGGGTTTTAAAGATTTTATAAATATTTTGAATATTTTAGAAAAAGCTTTGAATATGATAATGAAGAAGATCAAGACTAATCAAATAAAGTAAAAATAGAGACATGATTTTATTAACTTGAGAAACATGATTACAAAATATGATCTCTTATGAAAGCTAGAAATCAAAGCTAAAATCGAAAAGAACTCTTTTGGTTTTCTATCCCGACTCGCTTCCCCACGAACTGGTGGCCCTAGCCTTATCCTCCCCGGATTCGGCCTCAAGCCGCTCTAGCCAATCCCTCCCCGGATGTGGCCTTGAGCCCCCCTAGACCTAGCCTAGATCTAGTCGCCAACACGAGGCGATTTTCCCCTAAGTCCTACCCAGACCTAGTCGCCAACACGAGGCGATTTCACTAATCGTTTACAAAGAGGAATATGAAATAACAATAAAGAAATAAGATCTCCCTCAAGATGGACTTCTGAAGTTGGAGATGAAGATCCGCCATTGAATAAGCGTTGTAGAAGCGGACTTCGATCTGATCCGGCGTGATGAGATTCTCCTTCAGAAGTTTTGCAGAGCTTCGCTAGCACATCAACTTTCGGCCAAGATAGCCTCTGGAATTCTGGCACTCAATATCTCTCTCTGATGTCTATGTAAAACGAGAGGACTTGGGTCCTTTTTATAGCCCACGCCCTACCGCCGGCGCTAGCCCGGATTAGGCAACGTTTTGCGCGGCAGAATCTCCCATCCGCAGCAACCTCTTGCTCTATGCCTTAAGTGAGTCATGCTACCGCCGGCGCTATCCACTACCGCAGGCGCTATCCCAAGTTAAGAAACTCTTTGCGCGGCAAGATCTTCAATCCGAGGCAACAATTCCAGCATGCCTTCTGTGCATCGAGCTAGCGCCGGCGCTATCCACTATCGCCTGCGCTAGTGATCAGTTTGGAGTTGATGGCTCAATTTCGGGGGCAACCACCATATGTAAACCTTGAGTCATTTTGACCTGTTATCCTGCACACTTAGATCACACAAGATTAAATACACACATAGGATTTGTTATTCTCAAACCTAGGAGATGCGGAAGACCGTGTTCCAACAAACTCCCCCTTTTGATAATAACAAATCCATTAATGATAAATCAGAGCATTAATCTAAATAAGCATGAAGAAACATATTTGTGTGTGTGTGACAAGGATGACTTAGGATAAATAATGATTATAGCATTTTAGTATTGCTCCCCCTAAATACCTGCTCCCCCTAAGTGAATGCTCTCCTAATATGTTCTTAACTGAATTAAGCATGTTAGATATGTTATCATGTTAGTTCTCCCCCTTTTGTATTTTATCATGTTAGTTCTCCCCCTTTGTTATTAGCAAAAGCGGGTAGGGAGACACCACTTCAAGCTGTTGTAATAAGTTTAATCGGCATGATCGAGCTTTGAGAGAAGGAAATGATAAGGAGTTGTAGAATTCTTTTCATTGAATTAGATTAGAGTTTGAGTATCTGGATTTTCATAAATCAGAGTTTTGTAGCATAATGCAAAGGTGCGGAAGACTTAAAAGAAAACATCTTGTAAAAGAAGTGATAGTCCAAAAAATATTGAAGTTTTAATTTCATAAAGAAGATGTTTTGTACATCAAAGGTTAAACAAGAGTTTAATTTCACCAATGAAGAAACCAAGCATGAATAAATATTATCACAAGAGAGAGTACTACAATGTTATGGTAATTCATAATTTCAAAAAAACAAACTAAACATTATAGAAATCATGCTAGGTTATCTAGTGCATTTTATAAATAAAGAGTAAGTATAGAATTAGCATTAGGATCCAATACTCATGAGAAGAAGTGTTATGGAAGATAATGATGTGTACAAGTGTATTTTGAATAAAGTGAACAAGTGTGTTAACCAAAAAATACAAGACAAATATAGAATAAAGTGCACAATAAAACACAAATAATTTTACTTCCACACACTTTTAAGCACAAAATAAAATGTACAACAACCAAGGTGCTTTGCACACACAATGCTTATGAAGGCTTATCAGGGTGCAAAGTAGTGCTTGGGGGATCACATAATTTTATTCTTGTGTTTTTTTTTTGTTTTTTTTTTGTGATCCGGTGTACTTAAGAAGAAGAGGTTTTATTTTTAAAATGAAGAGTTTGCACAAGACACTTTACTAATCTATCCAAGGTGCTCAACCCCACAATGCTTATTAAGACTTATCAGGAGGTTCAAGTAGTGCTTGGTGGAGGTGACTTTGTCAAGGTTATGATGAGTTTTGATTTGAACAAAGTTCTCCGATTACACTTGCTTTGCAAACACTTTAAAGAAGAAATTTTAACCACTCTTCTTAATATTTAATAGTGCAAATAAATGTTGTGTAGGTAAGATACTTGTGCAATTTTAAATTTATGTACAATTACAATATATTAGCAAGCATTCTTAGATTAAGAAGCACAAGTAGACTAAGCCAAAAGGTGAGTGAAATAATATCATTATCAAACATAAAACATTTACTCATACTTAGAGGCATGCTAAGCTTAGTCCTACACAAACTTTTCTAATTATTATTGATGCACATATTAATAGATAGATCAAAGCATGATAAAAGCAATGTTAAAGAAGTTTGAAAAAATTAATTGTAACATTATAGAGACTCTAAAGAATAGATTTAAATCATGCTTGATGTTCATAAAAAAACATACAAAATTTTGGATTTGTTTTCAAGTTTTATGTTTTTGTATTTGATTTTGTTTTTTTTAAAAAAAAACTTTAAATAAAAGCAAAACATATTTTTTGGTTTTTGTCTTTTGTAATTTTATATTTGATTTTGGTAAATGACAAAAGCTTTAAACAAGAGCAAAACATATTTTTGGAATTTTGTCTTTTATAGGTTTGTTTTTGATTTTTCAAAATTTAAATAAAATTAGTGGTGCAAAAACAAATAGTACATATCTAGTAACATAATTTTTGTAATTTTTCAAAATTTTAAAAATGCAGAAAATCAGAAAGTCACGCTAGCGCCGGCGCTAGCGCTAGCGCGGAATACAGTACACGATTTTCGAGGTGTTTAAAATTTTTGAATGTTGATCCTGATTTGGTGTCCCAATAGTAGTTTCGTGCTGAAAGAGCAGATTTTTAGGAGATGTTTTTGATGGTTAAAAGTGAAGAAGTTTGTATTTGTGAGCATGTTTTAACTTGTAAGATCTAGCACACCTAACTCAAGTCGTAATAAACGAAATCATGAATCGGGAAGAGGTTTAGTGAATATGTCAGCGAGTTGAGAGTCTGTCCCAATGAAGCTTACTTTTACATTTTCTTTCTTAATGTGATCCCTAATGAAATGATGACGAACGTCGATGTGTTTGGATCTAGAATGGTGTACAGGATTATATGTGAGGTCTATTGCACTTTTGTTGTCACATTTAAGATCTATGTTTTTGAGATGAAATCCAAAGTCATCTAGTGTTTGGCTCATCCATAACGCTTGTGCACAACAACTACCAAGTGCGATATATTCGGCCTCCGTGGTGGAGAGTGCAACCGAAGATTGTTTTCTACTAGACCAAGCAACTAAAGAGGGTCCTAAAAAGTGACACGTACCGCTAGTGCTTTTTCTATCTAGTGAGCACCCGGCGTAGTCCGAATCGAAATAGCCGTGGAGTGTGAAGGAGTCATTATGTGGGTACCATAATCCTATTTTAGATGACCCTATTAGATAGCGAAAAATACGTTTTACCACTTTTAAATGAGATTCTTTTGGATTGGCTTGAAAGCGAGCACATAAACATACGGCAAACATTATATCTGGTCTAGATGCACTTAAATAAAGAAGAGAACCTATCATTCCTCTATATAGCGTTTGATCAATGGAAATTCCAGATTCATCTTTTCCTAGTTTTAAAGAAGCACTCATAGGAGTAGAAGCTTGTTTAAGATTTTCAAATCCAAATCGTTTAAGCATATCGTGGACATATTTTGATTGACACAGAAAAATACCATCAGTTCGTTGTGAAATTTGAAAACCAAGAAAATATGATAGTTCTCCTACAAGACTCATTTCAAATTCATTTTTCATTATTAAGACTACTTCATTACACAACTCTTCATTAGTGGCTCCAAAAATGATGTCATCAACATATATTTGTAGAATAATTAATTCGTTATTTTTATGCTTAATGAAGAGTGTGTTGTCTGCACTTCCCATAACATAACCGTGCTCTAACAAAAACGATGTAAGACGATCATACCAGGCACGGGGCGCTTGTTTTAAACCATAAAGCGCTTTTTCTAATTTGTGAACATGATTTGTAAATCTTTCATTTATGAAACCGGGGGGTTGTTCTACATAGACTTCTTCTTTGATAAACCCGTTTAAAAAAGCACTTTTAACATCCATTTGAAATAATTTTATTCTTTTAAAACTCGCAAATGCCAAAAATATTCGTATAGATTCTAAGCGAGCTACGGGTGCAAAAGTTTATTCAAAATCTACCCCCTCGATTTGTGAATAGCCTTGAGCAACTAAGCGTGCTTTATTTCTTACAATCCTAGATTCACCATCTAGTTTATTTTTAAAAATCCATTTTACGCCAATAATAGGATGATTAGATGGTCTTTCTACTAAATTCCAAACTTTATTTCTTTCAAATTGTCCTAACTCTTCATTCATTGCCAAAAACCAAAATTCGTCATTTAAAGCGGTGGAGACGTTTTTAGGTTCAATTTCAGATACAAAGCAAATATTTGAAAATGTTTCATGAAGAGAGGATCGTGTTCTTACCCCAGTAGAAGGTTCCCCAATGATTAGCTCCTTTGGATGATTTTTGGAGAAGTTTAGAGTGCTTGGAGGTACATATTCATCTTCTTTTGACTTCTCCTCCTCCTCTTTGGATGGTTCTTCTTCGTCGTGCTCCAAGGATGGCAAAGGTTCATCATCGGTGCCTGTAGGGAGCTTTTCTGCACATGGAACACACTCATCAAATCTGACATTAATTGACTCTTCAACCTTGTTTGATCTTTTATTAAATATTCTATATGCTTTACTAGTTGAAGAATAACCAAGAAATATTCCTTCATTGCATTTTTCGTCAAATTTTCCTAAAGAGTCTTTTGTATTGAGAATGAAGCATTTACATCCAAAAACTCTATAATATGATACGTTAGGTTTCTTTTGATAGTAGAGTTCATATGGTGTGAGAGATAATGATGGGCGAAGCATAACTCTATTCATTACATAGCCTGCAGTGCTTACGGCTTCTGCCCAAAAATACTTAGGTAGTTTATATTCAGATAGCATTGTGCGTGCAAGTTCTTGTATTGTCCTATTTTTCCATTCTACAACACCGTTTTGTTGAGGTGTGCGTGGAGCAGAGAACTCATACTTAACACCTAACAAGTCACAAAAAGATTTAAAATTTTCATTTTCAAATTCACCTCCATGATCTGAGCGAATGCATTTTATTTTTAAATCTAATTCATTTTGAATGCGAGTACATAGTTTTGAAAATTCGCAAAACGCATCAGATTTCGAGGAGAGAAATAGAGTCCAGCAATATCTAGAATAGTCATCTATGAGAACATAAGTGTATAATCTACCACCAAGACTTGCAGTGTTAACGGGACCAAAAAGATCCATATGAATTAATTGCAGAGGTTTTGATGTAGAAATTTCATTTTTACTTTTAAAGGATGTCTTAGTAAATTTGCCTTTCTGGCATGGAGAGCATAATTAAGATAAATTTCCATTCAACTTAGGCAATCCTCTAATCAATTCTCTTTTTGCTAGTTTTTAGATGAGCTTTGTACTGGCGTGGCCTAAGCGTCTATGCCATAATTCTAATTCATCATTTTTTGTTATAAAACATTTTATAGATGATTTAGAAAGATCATGAAATGAAACTATGTAAACATTATGAATTCTAGGTGCAGTTAATAACACATCTTTTGTTTTAGGATTAACAATCTTGCAAAGGTTAGTGGAAGATTCAAAAAGTACATCTAAACCTTTATCACACAATTGACTTATAGATATTAGGTTGTGTTTTAATCCTTTCACATAAAGCACATTTGATATAAGAAAAGATGTGTTACCCACTGTACCAACTCCCATGATCCTTCCTTTGCCGTTGTCGCCAAACGTTACTATTCCTCCTTTCTTCTTTTCTAGGCTAAGGAATTTTGCTTTATTGCCCATCATGTGTTTGGAGCAGCCTGAGTCCAAATACCACACTTCTTCTGTTTCCTTAGCCTTCCTGCAAATCTAGAAAGAGGATGAGAGTAAAGACCCAGATACCCAAGAGGTACCACCCATAGAGTAAGTGGATTTCTTAGGTACCCAGATTTGTTTTAATGACCGTTGATTTATTATATTCCTGCAAGAGCCAGACGTGTGTCCAAATTTAAGACAATTTGCACACGAAATAAAGGGGGTTGAGACCCTTTTCTGAGTTTCTATGTTGCCCTTGCTGGATGGTGTTTGGGTATAAGAAAAACTAGAAGAATTTTTAACTTTAGAGCTACCGCTTGCTTTAGTAGGTACCGTCGGGTGGTAGTGTTCACTTTTATATCCGAGTCTGATTTTTCCAGACCCAAAACATTGATTAGCCAGAAGCATATCCAGGGATTTTTGACCAATCCCGAATTTGGTTATGGCTAAATTGAGTTTTTGATTTTGTTTTTTAAGAGACGTATTTTCTTGAACAATCATAACACATTTGTTTTCAAAAACTTTTTTGTTCTTTTTAATTTGAAATATAGAAGTTTTCAATTTTCTCTCTAAGTCCCCTTTTTCTTTTGTAATGATTTTGTTTTGTGAAAGGGCATTAGAGAGAGAAACTTCAAGTTCTTTTATCATAAATAAAGAGTGCTCACATTCTTGACATGAAACTTTTCTTTTTTCAAGATAGACTAAATTTTTTGTGAGCCTACGATTTTCTTTCATAATAGATTCATTTTCATGATTTAATAAAACAAATTTATCATAAAGTTCTTCAAAGGTAGGAGGATATACCTCAGTGTCGCTAAGAACACTGGTGTTGTCGTCGTCGCTTTTGGCCATCAAGCACAAGTTTGCTTCCTCCTCACTACTTGACTCATAACCGTTTGACTCTTCAGAGGACGAGTCATCCCAAGTAGCGGCCTTCAGCACTTTCTTCTTTTCTTTTGCTTTCATTTGTTCTTTCCGTTCCTTTTGGTATTTTGGGCACTAGCTCCGAATGTGCCCGGTTTTTCTGCAGTGATAGCATTCTGGAGGTGGCCTTTCTTCATCGTCATCGCTTCCTTTTTTCTTTCCTTGATGAAGAGGAAGATCCCTTTCGTCGAGTGTCCTTTTGAAAGAATTTTCTGAATGTGTTCCTTCTTTCTGGATTCCTGATGAACTTTTTGAAGTTCTTCACCAGGAGTCCTTCTTCATCATCATCGTCCTCTTCGGTGCACTCCTTCTTTGATGTTAATGCCAATGCCTTTTTCTTCGGCTCTTTGTTGTATTCTTCATGTTGGATTTGCAGTTCTACCTCATGGGTTTTGAGATTCCCAATGAGGTTCTCGATCTGGAGTGTTCTTAAGTTGTGCGACTCCGAGATGGCTGTCACCTTCGGGTTGAACCTTGGGGGTAAGGAACGAAGGATTTTCCTCACCAAGTCCCCGTCGGAGTAGGTCTTTCCAAGTGCCTTTAATGCGTTGACAATCTTTGTGAAGCGAGTGTACATGGAGTTGATGTCCTCTTCCGTGTCCATCCTGAATTTCTCGTATTCAGATTCCAGTTGAAACAGCTTTGCATCTTTCACCTGCGATGTACCTTCGTGAGTTTCTTCTAATTGATTCCAAATATCATAAGCAGTAGTGCATGCAGAAATTCTATTAAACTCAGTCCTATTTAAAGCACAATATAAAGCGTTCATTGCTTTAGCATTATTTTTACACTTAAGTTTATCGTTGTCATCCCATTTATCCTTAGGTTTTTCTAATGTCGCCTCTCCTACTACAGTAGTAGGCGGAGAGTACCACACTTCTACCATGTTCCATACTTCTACATCCATGGTCATAAGAAAACACATCATTCGATTTTTCCAGTAGTTAAAATCTGACCCAGTAAAGAGAGGTGGTCGACTAACCCCTTGACCCTCAGGAAAAGCGAGATCATGAGACGCCATTGTTCCCGGTTGTTAAGCCGATTGGAACAAAACCGCTGTGATACCACTTGTTGGATCGGTAGGCGCCCTTAGAGGGGGGGGGGGGGTGAATAAGGGTTTTAAAGATTTTATAAATATTTTGAATATTTTAGAAAAAGCTTTGAATATGATAATGAAGAAGATCAAGACTAATCAAATAAAGTAAAAATAGAGACATGATTTTATTAACTTGAGAAACATGATTACAAAATATGATCTCTTATGAAAGCTAGAAATCAAAGCTAAAATCGAAAAGAACTCTTTTGGTTTTCTATCCCGACTCGCTTCCCCACGAACCGGTGGCCCTAGCCTTATCCTCCCCGGATTCGGCCTCAAGCCGCTCTAGCCAATCCCTCCCCGGATGTGGCCTTGAGCCCCCCTAGACCTAGCCTAGATCTAGTCGCCAACACGAGGCGATTTTCCCCCTAAGTCCTACCCAGACCTAGTCGCCAACACGAGGCGATTTCACTAATCGTTTACAAAGAGGAATATGAAATAACAATAAAGAAATAAGAACTCCCTCAAGATGGACTTCTGAAGTTGGAGACGAAGATCTGCCGTTGAATAAGAGTTGTAGAAGCGGACTTCGATCTGATCCGGCGTGACGAGATTCTCCTTCAGAAGCTTTGCAGAGCTTCGCTAGCACATCAACTTTCGACCAAGATAGCCTCTGGAATTCTGGCACTCAATATCTCTCTCTGATGTCTATGTAAAACGAGAGGACTTGGGTCCTTTTTATAGCCCACGCGCTACCGCCGGCGCTAGCGCTACCGCCGGCGCTAGCCCGGATTAGGCAACATTTTGCGCGGCAGAATCTCCCATCCGCGGCAACCTCTTGCTCTATGCCTTAAGTGAGTAATGCTACCGTCGACGCTATCCACTACCGCAGGCACTATCCCAAGTTAAGAAACTGTTTGCGCGGCAAGATCTTCAATCCGAGGCAACAATTCCAGCATGCCTTCTGTGCATCGAGCTAGCGCCGACGCTATCCACTATCGCCTGCGCTAGTGATCAGTTTGGAGTTGATGGCTCAATTTCGGGGGCAACCACCATATGTAAACCTTGAGTCATTTTGACCTGTTATCCTGCACACTTAGATCACACAAGATTAAATACACACATAGGATTTGTTATTCTCAAACCTAGGAGATGCGGAAGACCGTGTTCCAACATCTTTTATGGAATTAGAGGTCCAAATAGCATGCTTAGAGCTAGCTTTAATCATTGACCTCTCCCCCTTTATGACTTCTTCAACTATATGATCTCTTAGAACATTTTTCTGAAATCTAATCTGACCCTCCAGATGATTTACTCCTCCTTCAATAGTTTTCTTAACTTTAAGAAGATGATCATCAATGGTATCTGTATTCATTTTTACTTGATACTTTAGGGTAGATGAGCTCACATCAACCTTGGCTAGCATATCAACATCATGTTTTTGCAACCTTGCTTCTATTTTGGCAGTGCCTGTTAGAATTTGAGCAACTTGATCTTTGTATAACACCTGCATATTGTTGCTCAAGATTTCTTGATTCTTTTGAACATCATCTGCAGTCTTTCTAATATCTGATTGTGTTTCTTTAATATCCTTTGAAGTCTCTTTGATTGAATCTAGCTGTTCAGTTGTATAATCCACAGAAGCACCAGCTTTTTTGAAGAATTTGACCATTTCCTCTCTCAGTGCATTCATCTGAAAGTTGACTTCAAACCTGACCAATTTTATTTGAAAATCTACTTCATTTTTCATTTTTGTGTTGTTTTCCTTAATGTACTGCTCCAGTAATCTTCTTTGATTGTTAAGCAACTCCTCCAGCTGAGGTAATATAGGACTTAGGTCCACATTAATTTCTCTTGCTACATCAACATTGGTACTGCTGTCTTCTTTGATCAAAGAGTCTTCTCTATAGCTCATATGTGAGCTGGAGGATTCTGTTGGACATGTGTGTCACATCCCTTTGTTTGAGAATAACAAATCCCATATTGTATTTGATATTGCTTGTAGTATGTTTATAGTGTGCAGGAACTATAGGTGCAATACTCAACAGGTAGAAGACAACATGGAATCAAACTATAGCTGCGTTCGACAAAATTTTTGTTCGACGAAAAATTTTCGTCCGACGAATGTCGAGCTGCGTTCGACGAAATTTTCGTTCGACAAACTTCGACCTCCGTTCGACAAAAATTTTGTTCGACGAAAGTTTGTTCTGCCACGACGACCGACGGTTTCGCAACCGCTACCGCCAGCGTGAGCGCTACCGCCTGACGCTTTCTCAAGTTCATGCACAGCGCCACGCTGCCGACAGTTTTCGCAACCGCTCCACACGAACGCTACCGCGGGCGCTAGGAGCTACCGCAAGCGCTATCGTCAAGTTCTATAAAATGATGGGCTCTCTCTCGTTTTGAGCTAGTGCTTCCAGAGAGATTACCTGTGCCATATTTCTAGAGATGCTACTCTGCCGAAATTACATCTCCCACTCAAATTCAAAGAGGATTTCTGGAGAAGGAAACCACCACGCTGCATCCGAAGAATGGTCGCTTTAACCTCGCTTATGCTACAACGATCCTTCATCCTCACCTTCAGAGATCACATATAGGGAGTTTCATTATTGTTATATTTATTTTCATTCCATAACTTTTGTAATCGTTAAGTTAATTCACCTTGTGTTGGCGACTAGGTATGGGTAGGGCTTAGGGGGAAATTCACCTTGTGTTGGCGCCTAGTTCTAGGTGATTAGATCTAGGGGGCTCGAGGCCATATCCGGGGAAGGATTGGCTAGAGCGTCTTGAGGCCTTATCCGGGGAAGGATAGGCTAAAGCCAACCGGTTTGTGGGGATACAAGTCGGTATAGAAAAGGAAAAGAAATTTACATTTGTACGCCTCCGATTTCTAGCGATATAGAAATCAAATTTATGTAAACACTTTTTCCATATAATATAATCATGTCTCTTTTGTGTTTACTTGATTTCTATCATTTGGCATAACTTTTAGAATTGCAAATTACAATTGTTTTCCTTCTTTAAGATAAATTGTTATTTTGTTCTAAGTTTCTCTAAACAATTTAGTAAAAAGTAACAAAGAATTTTATTCCCTTATTCACCCCCCCTCTAAGGACAAGTGGTATCAGAGCTAGGTTATTCCAAACGGTTTAAAAACCAGGAATAATGGCGTCTTATGATCTCGCTTTTTTCGAGGGTCAGGGAATTAGTAGACCTCCACTATTTACTGGGTCAGATTATAATTATTGGAAAAATAGGATGCGTTGTTTTCTAATGACCCTAGATATTGAGGTTTGGAACATGGCAGAAGAAGAATACACTCCTCCTACATTTGTAGTTGGAGAGGTTATGTTAGAAAAACCCAAAGATAAATGGGATGATCGGGATAAACTCAAATGTAAAAATAACGCAAAAGCCATGAATGCTCTATTTTGTGCGTTAGATAGAAATGAATTTAATAGAATTTCTGCATGTACTACTGCATATGAAATTTGGAATCATTTGGAAGTTACTCATGAAGGTACATCGCAGGTTAAAGATTCTAAGCTTTTCCAACTGGAGTCGGAATATGAAAAATTCTGAATGGATGAAAGCGAAGATGTTGATGGTATGTACACGCGCTTCACCAAGATCATCAATGCCTCAAAAGCTCTTGGAAAGACCTTCTCAAATGGCGACTTGGTCTGTAAGATCCTTCGTTCTCTTCCTCCAAAATTCAAGCCGAAGGTGACGGCTATTTCGGAGTCGCACAACTTAAGAACGCTCCAAGTTGAGAGTCTCATTGGGAATCTCAAAACCCATGAGGTAGAACTCAAAATCCAATTTGATGAATACAACAAGGAGCCAAAGAAGAAGGCGTTGGCACTAAAATCAAAGAAAGAGTGCCAAGAGGATGAGGATGAAGATGAAGAAAGCCTTTTGGTGAAGAACTTCCGAAAATTCATGCACAATCCGGAAAGGAGAAACACCTTTCGAAAATATTTCCAAAAGGGTGAAAGATGGAAAGGGTCATCTTCAAAGAAGGAAAAAGAGAGAGATAATGAAGAAGAGAGACCTGCACCAGAATGCTATCATTGTAGGAAGACGGGGCACATAAGGAGCCAATGCCCAAAATTCTTGAAGGAGAAAAGGGAGAAACGACACAAAGGGAAAGAAAAGAGGATGGTGCTAAAGGCAAAGACATGGGATGACTCCTCTTCCTCCTCCTCCGAAGAATCAAGCGGGTCTTCATCAAGCGAAGATGAGGAAGCAAACATGTGCCTCATGGGACATGGAAACGACGGTGACGACACCAGTGTTCCTAGTGACACTGAGGTAACTCCTCCCACTTATGATGAATTGTTTAATGAATTTCTTGAAACTTGCAAAGCTTTTGATAAAAATATGAAAGATAGTATTTTATTAAATCGTGAAAATGAACCTCTTATTAAAGAAAATCAAAAGCTTTCCAAAAAGGTAATTGTTTTAGAAAAGAGAAAGGTTTCTTGCCAAGAATGTGATCACTCCACAAAATTGGCAAAAGATATTGAAGAGTCACTTTCTAAAGCCCTCTCTCATGCCAAAACTCTTACAAAAGACAAGGGGGAATTAGAAAGGAAATTAGAAGCCTCTTTTTTGCAAATCAAAAATAATAAAAAAGGTTTTGAAAATAGGTATGTCATGCTTGTGAAAGAAAACTCTTCACTTGAAGCACAAGTTAATGATCTCACCATGGCCATTAAAAAATTTGGAATAGGCCAAAAATATCTGGAAATGATCTTAGGAAACCAGTGCCATGGTTCTGGAAAATTTGGGCTTAGGAAACCAGTGCCATTTTAAAATGTTTTATTACCAAAAATGATGAACTTGAACTTTGGCATAGAAGGCTAGGATATGCTAGCACAAAGCTTATTGTAAAACTTGCCAAAAGAGATTTAATTAGAGGATTGCCTAGATTAAATAGAAATTCACCTTCACTTTGTTCACCATGTTAAAAAGGTAAAATTATTAGATCCTCTTTCAAAAGTAAAAATGTTATTTCTACTACAAGACCCTTGCAATTAATTCATATGGATCTTTTTGGTCCCGTTAGCACCGCAAGTCTTGGTGGTAGATTATATACATATTTTAATAGATGATTTTTCTAGATATTGTTGGACAATATTTCTCTCATCCAAATCCGAAGCGTTTTGTGAATTTTCAAAATTATGTACTCGCATTCAAAATGAAAGTGATTTAAAAATTAAATGCATTCGCTCGGATCATAGAGGAGAATTTGAAAATGAAAAATTTACATCTTATTGTGATATGTTAGGCATAAAACATGAGTTCTCCGCACCACGCACACCACAACAAAATGGTGTTGTAGAAAGAAAGAATAGGACACTTCAAGAGCTAGCACGCACTATGTTATGTGAATATAAATTATCTAAGTCCTTTTGGGCCCAAGCCGTAAACACATCATGTTATGTTATAAATAGAATCATGCTTCGCCCATCTTTAAATCTCACACCATATGAACTTTATTTTCAAAAGAAGCCTAATGTATTCTACTTCAAAGTTTTTGGTTGTAAATGCTTTATTTAAATACAAAAGATAGTTTGGGAAAGTTTGATGAAAAATGTGATGAATGACCATTTCTTGGATACTCTTCAACTAGTAAAGCTTATAGAGTTTTTTATAAAAGAACTAGAAAAGTTGAAGAATCAATTAATGTGAAATTTGACGAGCTTGTTCCTTGTATAGAAAGACTTTCCGCAGGCAAAGAGGATGATTTATTACCTCCTTTGGAGCATGGTGATGAAGAACCTTCCAAAGAAGAAGAAGAGGAGGCCAAGAAC
Source organism: Dactylorhiza incarnata (assembly GCA_033032865.1). NCBI lineage: Eukaryota > Viridiplantae > Streptophyta > Magnoliopsida > Asparagales > Orchidaceae > Dactylorhiza > Dactylorhiza incarnata. Next base: position 46,456 of record JAWHQI010000970.1, read on the forward strand.
GATGAATATGTACCTCCAAGCGTCTTAAAATTCACAAAGGGTCATCCACGAGAACTTATAATTGGTGAACCATCCATCGGGGTAAGAACTCACTCTTCTCTTCATGAATCATTTTCAAATATTTGTTTTGTTTCCGAAATAGAACCAAAAAATGTTTCTACTGCTTTAAATGATGAATTTTGGTTTTTGGCTATGAATGAAGAGTTAGAACAATTTGAGCGACATAATGTTTGGAAATTAGTTGAAAGACCATCTAATCACCCGGTTGTAGGTATAAAATGGATTTTTAAAAATAAATTAGATGGTGAGTCAAGAATCTCTAGAAATAAAGCACGATTAGTAGCACAAGGATATTCTCAAATCGAGGGGATAGATTTTGATGAAACTTTTGCACCAGTTGCAAGATTAGAGTCTATAAGAATTTTTCTAGCATTTGCAAGCTTTAAAAGAATAAAACTATTTCAAATGGATGTGAAAAGTGCTTTTCTAAACAGTTTTGTAAAAGAAGAAGTTTATGTTGAACAACCCTCCGGTTTTATTAGTAAAAAATTTCCAAAATATGTTTATAAACTAGAGAAAGCGCTTTATGGTTTAAAACAAATGCCCCGTGCTTGGTATGAAAGACTTACATCATTTTTATTAAAGCACGATTATATTATGGGAAGTGCGGATAATACTCTCTTCATTAAGCACAACAATGATGATATAATTATTTTACAAATATATGTTGATGATATTATTTTTGGATCTACTAATGAAGAGATGTGTAAAGAAGTTATTTTAGTGATGAAAAATGAATTTGAAATGAGTCTTGTAGGAGAAATTTCTTATTTCCTTGGTTTTCAAATATCACAAAGAATTGATGGTATCTTTGTATGTCAAACTAAATATGTCCATGATATGCTTAAACGTTTTGGATTTCAAACCTTAAACATGCTTCTACACCAATGAGTGCATCACTAAAATTAGGAAAAGATGAATCAGGAATTTCTATAGATCAAACTTTATATAAGGGTATGATAGGATCTCTACTTTATCTAAGTGCAACTAGACCCGATATTATGTTTGTCGTATGCTTATGTGCTCGATTTCAAGCCAATCCAAAAGAATCTCATTTAAAAGCGGTAAAACAAATTTTTAGATATCTCATTGGGTCATCTAGATTAGGACAATGGTACCCACACAATAATTCACTTACACTTCACGGCTACTCCGATTCGGACTATGCCGGTTGTTCACTTGATAGAAAGAGCACTAGTGGTACTTGTCATTTTCTAGGACCTTCATTAGTTGCATGATCTAGTAGGAAACAAAATTTGGTTGCACTCTCCACCACAGAAGCCGAATACATTGCATTAGGGATTTGTTGTGCACAAGCACTATGGATGAGCCAAACTTTAGAGGACTTTGGTTTTCATCTAAAACTTATTGAATTAAAATATGACAATAAAAGTGTCATTGATCTCACAAATAATCCGGTACACCACTCTAGATCCAAACATATAGATGTGCGTCATCATTTCATAAGGGATCACATTAAAAAGGAAAATGTAAGGATTAGTTTCATTGGCACGGACTCCCTACTTGCTGATATATTTACTAAACCTCTTCCCGATGCAAGGTTTCAAATGTTAAGGTTGGAATTAGGAGTCTTAGACATCTTAGGATGAATAACATGTAAAACGCTAATGTTTTATGCAATTTGAGCAATCAAGACATCTCTGAATATTACACAATTTCTGCATAAGACTACCATTAAGACCCCTAATCAATATCAAAAATCAAAAATTTAAAATTCTTAAAAAATCGTGTAATGTTTCCAGCGCTAGCGTTAGCGTCGGCGCTAGTGTGGGTTTGTGAATTTTCTGTTTTTTAAAATTTCTAAAAATCAACAAAAATATGTTAGTTTATTTGTACAAATTTATTTTTGTGTTTCTGTCTATTTTATTTTTGTTTTATTTGCATTATGAAAAATCAACTACAAAAATTCAAAATTCAAAAATACAAAAATATGATTGTGTGGTTTTTTTTTATTTCTTTAAAAAATGATAAAACTACAAAAAAAAATTGTATGATCTTTATTGCCAATATCAAGCATGTATGAATTCTATTATTTAGAATTATTTACAATGTTAAAATTTATTCCTTGAAATTACTATGAACATTGTTTTGTTTATCATGCTTTGATATATCTATTTAAGTGCATCAATTGTATTGAAAAATGTGTAGAACCAAGCTTAGCATGCCTCTAAGTATGAGTAAATGTATTATGATTGATAATGATACATTTCACTCACTTATTTTGGTAATCAACATGTGTGTTTAAATCTAAAAATGCTTGCTTGTGTATTATATTTGTACAATGAATTAAATCTTGCATAAATTTATTGCCTACACTACATTTGAATTGCACTTATGAAATTTAGAAAAGTGGTTAAGTTAAAATTTTGGGGTTTGCAAAACAAGTGTATTCGGAGAATGTTGTCTCACAAATGTGAACAAAAAAAATTATATATGTAGACAAATATAACTCCACCAAGCACTACTTGAACCTCCTGATAAGTCTTCATAAGCATTGTGAGGTTGAGCACCTTGGAAAGAATAGTAAAGTGTCTTGTGCAAACCTTGGTTATTACACCACTTTGTTAAAAATTATGTGCATTAAAAGTGTGTGAAAGTAATTTACTTGTGTTTTATTGTGCACTCTACTTTACATATGTCTTGTATTTTGTTGATTTAAATCAATTGTAAACATTACCCAAAATACACCTTTGTGCACATCATTATCTATCTAACACTTCTTCTCATGAGTATTGGATTCTAATGCTTTATCTATACTACTCTTTATATAAGAAATGCACTAGATAACCTAGCATGATCTCTACAATGTTTTGGTATTTCTTGAACTTAAAATTAAGTAACATTGTAGTATAATCTTTCTTTGATATGTTCATTTCATGCTTGGTATCTTTATGAAAAACTTTGAGATTTCAAAAAGGTTAAAACATCTTTCAATTTTAAACTAAAACTCATATTTTTACTTATGCTTTTTCATGCTTACAAAAAGATGTTTCTTATAATCTTCCGCTTGCTTACAACTCTTATCTTTTATTTGAAATATCTTATATACTATGCTTAAAATCTTTATCATTATCTATATTACAAAAGCTCGATCATGCTTTATCATTTATAAGAAATGCCTCCTTACTACCCTCACCCCACCTTCTTTTGATAATACCAAAAGGGGGAAATTAATTGAAGAAATCAATATAGGAGAAATATAGAAGATTAAGGGGAGAACAATTCATGTAATCTATCATTTAGGGGGAGTAAAATATAAATTACATTTATGTAGGGGGAGCATTAAGATAGGGGAAGTGTGCACATTATCATGCTTATCATTTACTATAGTTGCACTATTATCTTGCTTATCATATACTATAAACACTATTGTTGATTTCTTGCTTAGAGGATTTGTTATTATCAAAAGGGGGAGATTGTTGGACATGTGTGTCACATCCCTTTGTTTGATAATAACAAATCTCATATTGCATTTGATATTGCTTGTAATATGTTTATAGTGTGCAGGAACTATAGGTGCAATATTCCACAGGTAGAAGGCAGCATGGAATCAAACTATAGCTGCGTTCGACGAAATTTTTGTTCGACGAAAAATTTTTGTTTGACGAATGTCGAGCTGCGTTCGACGAAAATTTCCGTTCGACGAACTTCGACCTCCGTTCGATGAAAATTTCGTTCGACGAATTTCGTTCGACGAAAGTTTGTTCTGCCACGACGACAAACGATTTCGCAACCGCTACCGCCAGTGCTAGCGCTACCGCCTGGCGCTATCTCAAGTTTGTGCACAACGCCACGCCGCTGACAGTTTTCGCAATCACTCCACACGAACGCTACCGCAGGTGCTAGGAGATACCACAGGCGCTATCGTCAAGTTCTATAAAATGATGGGCTCTCTCTCGTTTTGAGCTAGTGCTTCCAGAGAGATTACCCGTGCCATATTTCCAGAGCTGCTACTCTGCCGAAAGTACATCTCCCACTCAAATTCAAAGAGGATTTTTGGAGAAGTAAGCCACCACGCTGCATCCGAAGAACAATCACTTCAACCTCGCTTATGCTACAGCGATCCTTCATCCTCACCTTCAGAGATCACATATAGGGAGTTTCATTATTGTTATATTTATTTTCATTCCATAACTTTTATAATCGTTAAGTTAATTCGCCTTGTGTTGGCGACTAGGTCTGGGTAGGACTTAGGGGGAAATTCGCCTTGTGTTGGCAACTAGTTCTAGGTGATTAGATCTAGGGGGCTCGAGGCCATATCCGGGGAAGGATTGGCTAGAGCGGCTTGAGGCCTTATCCGGGGAAGGATATGCTAAAGCCAACTGGTTTGTGGGGATACAAGTCGGTATAGAAAAGGAAAAGAAATTTACATTTGTACGCCTCCGATTTCTAGCGATATAGAAATCAAATTTATGTAAACACTTTTTCCATATAATATAATCATGTCTCTTTTGTATTTACTTGATTTCTATCATTTGGCATAACTTTTAGAATTGCAAATTACAATTGTTTTCCTTCTTTAAGATAAATTTTTATTTTGTTCTAAGTTTCTCTAAACAATTTAGTAAAAAGTAACAAAGAATTTTATTCCCTTATTCACCCCCCCCCCTCTAAGGGCGTCGTAAGATCCAACAGATTCTATTTTGATAACTTTCTCAGACTTTTTCTTTTGAGATTGAGATCCTCCCCCCACATCCATAGCATCAATATCAGGAAACTCTAGATCAAGGATCTCTGGAGCAGGGATCTCATCCTGAGACTCCCCCTCAACTGCTGCCTTGTTAAATCAGTATTATCTTTAGCAGGGATCTCATGCTGAGACACCCCCTCAACTGGTGCATTATCTGGATCAAGATTCTTATGAGCAGGGATCTCATCCTGAGCCTCCCCCTCATCTGGTACATTGTAGAAATCAGTATTATCTTGAGTAGGGATCTCATCTGGAGCCTCCCCCTCATTTTGAAACTTCCCCTCATCTCTAGCAGGGGATCCAGATTGACCTCCTCTCTCTTCTTCTTCCTTCTCTTTCTCATCTTGTACTTTGTTGTTCTTGTCAACCCCTTTCAGTATTGGATCAGTACCTATTTGTGTGTCAGGAATACTGTCCCTGGATTTTTCATCTTCTTTTTCCTCAGATGTTGTGAGATAAGGATTGTGGATTGGGGAGGATTTCGATTTCCTTTTGGAGGATGATGAGCTTGAAGAGCTGGAAGAGACCTTCTTCTTCTTTTTCTTCTGAACTTTCTTCTACTTGGGAGAAGATTCTGCTGATGGAAGACTTGACAAAATCATTTCCCATCTTTCTAGCATCCTGATGTCCATTTTCTTCATATGATTTATTTTTTTACCCAAGTTTATTGTTTAAAGAATCTGGAATTACCTTTACTAGATACAAATACAGTATTCTACCCATGTTGGGTGCTTGGATACATTCTATCACTCTATCAAACACTACCCTTCCCCAATCAGTTTTTGATGTATGGATAATTCTGGTCAGTAAGATGAACATTTTCCTTGAAATTTTATCATGAGATCCTGTCTTGCATAACAGTCCCTTTCCTATTATATCTATCAGCAGCTTTCCTCTTGAGTTCATCCCTTTCCTCAGCGCACTACCTGAAATTTCGTGTGGTGTGTCAATTCCACACCAGACTTGGGACAATCTTATTTGCTCAGAACTCACCTCTTCTTCTTCTTCATCACTTTTGAGCCTTGGCAGTTCTAGTGCCTTAGCGAGTCTTGTAGGTGAAATCTTAATCTTCTTATCATTTACAGTAGTTTTGAGCTTCGAGTGGGCGGTGTCCATTACTGCATTTGAGAATAATTCTAAAACTTCTCGTTTCCATATTAGAGACGATTCAGATAGAATGAATTCTTGCCCTGATTTGTAAATTAGCTCGATGGTTGTCTTGATTTCCACTGGTGCTGCTTGAAATCCATTGCGAACGAGCTCACCTCCTTCGTAAAGGTAATCATTGCTCTTGGGAGGCATTGTAGTTGTTGATTTTCGATTGAAAGTTTTGATGGAGAGATTTTGTAGGGAATTCTAGGGCAGAGAATTTCGAACTGGGAATTCTAGGGCATAGGTACTGACGAAGTGTCTTCCCTATTTATAGAATTTCTAGTTCAAGAAAATGAATAGCCGCGCGCCAGACTTGTTTAACAAAATTGATCAAATGGTTCAGATTCACCCTGTCGAGACGGCCTTGCTCTTTCCGTACAAGCGTTGAGATCGCTTGACGTAATTTATCCTTGCTCGACACCAGTTATCTTCGCTCGACGCCAGTTATCCTCGTTCGACGCCAGGTATCCTCGCTCGACGCCAATTATAATTTTACTCACCTTTTTTTGACTTAATTGTCATTTATTCTAACTTTATTTTTATTTAGTTTTGATTCAAGACAACTTCATTCCATTTTTAGCATTCCTAATTCAATTTTGAAGTTATTGAATTTTGTTTCATCCAGGGGTTTAGTGAATATATCAGCCACTTATTTGTCTGTGGGGATATATTTAATTGTGATGTCTCCATTTTCTACATGTTCTCTAATGAAATGATATCTAATTTCTATGTGCTTTGTTCTGCTATGTGATACAGTGTTATTAGCAATAGCACTAGTTGAATCACAATATAAAGGAGATTTACTTAGCTAGATTTTATAGTGTTGGAGTTGGTGTTGAATCCATAGTAGCTGAGCACAACAGTTTCCAGCTGAGATATACTCAGATTCTGCTATAGAGATAGCTACACTGGTCTGCTTCCTGCTACTCCAAGATATTAGCCTTTTGCCATGGAATTGACAGGTGCCTGATGTGCTTTTTCTGTCCTCCTTGCATCCTGCAAAGTCAGCATCTGAAAAACCAGTCAGTTCAAAATCATTGCTTCTAGGATACCAAAGGCCAAGATTGAGAGTACCCTTCAGATATCTCAGAATTCTTTTGACAGCAGTGTAGTGAGATTCTTTAGGGTTCACTTGGTACCTAACACACACACACATGTTGAGAATACAATGTCTGGCCTGCTAGCAGTTAGGTAGAGCAATGAGCCAATGATGCCTCTGTACAAGGTTTCATCAATAGGTTTCCCTTTGTCATCCTTGTCTAGTGACATGTTGGCTGCCATTGGGGTTTTCATGACAGTGGAATTTTCCATTCCAAACTTCTTGATGATCTCCTTGGTGTACTTGGTCTGAGAAATGAAGATTCCTTCCTCAGACTATTTCACTTGGAGTCCCAAGAAGTATTTGAGCTCACCCATGCTGCTCATTTCAAATTTCCCTTGCATAAGGCTTGCAAACCTTTTGCAATGGTTATTATCAAGTGAGCCAAAAATTATGTCATCTACATATATTTGTACTAGTAGAATATGACATTTAACTACCCTAAGAAACAATGTCTTGTCTATCTTTCCACTTGAGAATTTGTTCTCAATGAGAAATCTAGACAATGTTTCATACCAGGCTCTAGGTGCCTGTTTTAGAGCATACAAAGTTTTTAGTAAAAGATAAACATAGTTTGGATGAGTAGAGTCAATAAAACCTGGGGGTTGTTCTACATATACTTCCTCCAGTATTGTTCCATTAAGGAATGCTGACTTCACATCCATTTGATATACTATGAATCCAATATGTGCTACAAATGTCAGGAATAGCCTGATTGCCTCCAATCTTGCCACATGAGCAAACACTTGATCAAAATCTATGCCTTCCTCCTGTCTATATCGTTGGGCAACCAACCTTGCTTTGTTCTTGATAATCACTCCATTTTCATCCAACTTATTCCTAAATACCCATTTGGTTCCTATGACTTTGTGTTTCTTTGGTCTTAGAACCAATATCCAGACCTTGCATCTTTCAAATTTATTTAGCTCTTCTTGCATAGCCAATATCCATGAAGGGTCCTTATTGGCTTCATCAAATTTCTTAGGTTCTATTTTGGATAGGAAGCTATGATGCAATGCCTCATGTATTGAGCTCCCTCTTCTGGTTTGCACACCTTCATTTGGATTTCCTATAATCTGTTCTTTGGGGTGATCCTTCAGGTGCTTGGTTGCATTCCTCCACCTCTCATTCTCCCTTTGTGATTCTGGTGCATCTGTTTGAGTTGGCTGTTCTAGAGGTTCTGGATGTTGTGGTTCTTCAACAGCAATTGGTTCTTCATGTGTGTCTTCTTCTTGAGACTCATCCTCTCTAGTCACAATCACAGTCCTATTAGTTTCTTCATTGTCTTCAATGTGCTATTCATTGATATTCATCTCCTTCAATTTCTGTGTTGGATCTGCATTACTAGGGAGACTTCCCAGATCCTTATAAATAAGGCTGGTTTCATCAAATACAACATGTATAGATTCTTCTATCTTATTAGAGCTTTTGTTGAAGATTCTATAAGCTCTACTTTGAGAGCTATAGCCAACAAAGATTCCCTCATGGGCTTTTTCAGCAAACTTAGTGAGGTGGTGCTTTCCATTATTTAATACAAAGCACTTCCAAATATTTTGAAGTAGGCTAAAGTGTGTTTTCTACCCTTCATCAACTCATATGGGGTCTTATTTAGTTTCTTATTGATAATTGCTCTATGCTGCACATGACATGCTGTGTTTACAGCTTCAGCCCAGAAGTGCTCAGGAAGTGAGGAGTCACTTAGCATACTCCTACTGGCTTCAATGAGTGTTCAATTTCTTCTCTCAACAACCCCATTTTGTTGGGGAGTTCTGGGAGATGAAAACTCTTATGAGATGCCTAGATTTTCACAAAACTTGGTCATGACACTTGACTGAAATTCAGTTCCATGATCACTTCCAATTTTGACCACTGTTTTTCCTATTTCATTTTGGATTTGCCTAACAAAGCTAATGAATACTTCTAGAGTATCTGACCTGTGTCTTAGGAAGAACACCCATGTGAATCTAGTGTAATCATCAACAATAACAAGAGTATAAACCTGTCCTCCTAAACTGTGAATTGGCATTGGGCCAAACAGGTCCATATGTAGAAGGTATATACATCTTGTGGAATCCTTCTCACCAATTGGTTTGAAGGATGACTTGGTTTGCTTACCCATTTGACAAGCATGGCAGGGACCCTCCTGCACACACTTCCACTTAGGCCCTGCTCTCACTAGATCTCCTGAAATGAGCTTATTTATAGTCTTATAGTTTATATGGGGCTAACCTTTTGTGTCATTGCACACTACTAGAGACTTTATTTTCAGCTACTAAGCATATGAGATTTTCTTGTTCAGAACATATAAAATTTAAGCAGTAAATGTTGCCACTCCTAATGCCTGAGAGAATTATCTCATTCTTTTTCATAATTAGGCACTCATCCTTGTGGAATGAAATGTCATACCCAAGATCACATAATTGACTTATGCTAATGAGATTGCGTTGCAATCCATCAACATAAGCAACTTTGGTGATGGTGACAATTCCATTTGTCATTTTACCATATCCTTTAGTCCTACCTCTGTCAGATCCTCCAAATACAACCTTTGGTCCATTCTTCACAGAAGTATAGTCATTCAGTAGACTTCTAGTTCCAGTCATGTGCATGGAACACCCACTGTCCAAATACCAGATAGGAATTTGATTGGTCTTTGGACATACCTTCACATTGGAGATTGTTTTCTGATCCTCTTCATCCCTGAGGGCCATGAGTCCTATATTTTCTTCTTCATCCTCCTCACTATCAGACCTTGATAGTGGGGCTCTTATCATAGGTCTCTGGTTCAGAATGTCTTCACTTTCATGGACATCCATCAGTGCTATGAGTGCCTCTTCACTGTCTGAATCAGATGATTGAGACTCACTGTCACTGAGAGTGACTTTGCCTTTCTTGGCTATCAGGCTCCTCTCATGTTTCATGTCAGACTTGTGCCTCCTCTCATCAGACTTCTTGTTGTTCTTTCTTTTTGATGGACAATCAACAATTATGTGCCCAGATTTTCTGCATCCAAAGCACACAATTTCTTCTGAATTAGATTTATTATGTTTAGAGTTATACCTATCCTTCTTGGAATTTGGTCTGGATCCTTCTGAATAGTTGGAGTGCTTCTTGGATCTGGATGACTGAGAAGGCCTAGTTTTTCAGTGTTGTTTTCTTCTGAGCATCCTTTTTAGCTGTTTGGTGAAGAGTGCCAGTTCACTATCTGATATTTTAGAGTCAGAATTGCTGGTCCCTGATTCTTCAGATTCAGAAGGTATCCTGGGGGGTGATGACATCCTTTCCTTCCTTCTCTTGGAACTTTCTGCCTTTAGAGCAGTAGGGTTTTCTTTGCTGTGTCCTTCTTCAGCTTTTCTGGTGTCAGGTGAAGTTCATGGGACAAAAGTTTCCCATATAGGTTCTGGGCTGAATATTTCCCAGATTTCCCATTTCCCTGATAGCACAGATTTTGATGTCTCATTCTTTGTTTAGGGATCTCAAGAATTTATCATTTAGCTCATAGTCTGTAAATGTTCTTCCATAGGTTTTCAGACCATTGACAATTTTAAAGAATTTCTCATAACAATTAGCTATAGAGTCCTTCTTGTCTTTTCTGAAAGCCTCATATGGCTGATTCAGAAGAGACTTCCTGTCATCTCTGACCTCTTCAGTTCCTTCCATATAGACAATGAGAGAATCCCACATTTCCTTGACAGTTTTGCAATGCACTAAATTCTGGAAGGTTGAATCCTCAATTGCACTCACAATGATATTCTGAGCTCTCTTATCCATGGTGGCCAGAATTACTTCATCTTTAGTCATCTCAGAATATGTTTTGGGAGTCTTGATATTTCCATCTGTGAGTGAGACCTTCATAGGAACAAAAGGACCTTCTAGTACTGTGATGTATATCCTAGGGTCAGAGGCTTCCATGAATAATCTAACCCTTTCCTTCCAAATTCCCAAATTTTCTTTTCTACAGATTGGTAACTTCATGGATGTGAATTCCTTGTTCCCTTCACTGTTTGCCATCACGACTTAACAAATCTACCCTTAGGAGGTCTTGTTCATGCTGTTAAACCTTTTCTTGAACAACCTCCCTCTGATACCACTTGAAAGTCTTTATTTAAGGGTAGCTAATTACCTAGAGGGGGGGGGGGGGGGGGGGGGTGAATAAGTTATTTTAAAATCTATTTACAATTCTTGATAAAATCCTAATTGAATGTGAATAATGATCAGAGATTTCAAGAAACAAACACGAACACACAGAATTTTATAGTGGTTCCCCTATCTAGGGTAATCCACTTTCCCCCTTCTCCCCTCTAGCAGTGTGCTAGATAGGGCTTATATCTCCTCCAGTTCTCAGACCACCAAAAAGGTCTTACGGCTCAGATCTCAACAGATCTTACAGTCTCAGATCTCAACAGATCCCACACTCTCATATCTCAACAGATCCTACAATCCCAGATCTCAACAGATCCTACCTCAAACTTTATAACAATAGGCTTACACTCAGATTCACCCCTGAATCTTACAACTCAGATCACAACTGATCCTACACCTCAGATCCTTGAAAGATCCTACACTAAGATCTGACAACTCAGATCCTACAGGAATTGAAAGAAGTAGAAATATCTCTTAGACTCAGATTCTCCAATGTATTGAGTCTTCTTGATCAATCTGAATGATCAAACAGAAATCTTCAACAGAACAGCAACAGCAAAATGGTCTTTTAGAATTGCACAGGCTGTGATGACTGTTCTTCTTTAGGATGACAGATTCTTCATCCTTGACCTTCTCTCTTCAGAAATAATATCAACACCAGATTGCTGAAGGGATTTCTTCAAGTTAGTACGATTCTGAAAGAGGAGATGGCTTCTTCAGATTCTTCCTCAGATTTCGCCTTGAACAACGGAGAAGATAATTGCTTTAATTAGGAATGTTGAACTCTTAAATCATAGGTCATGCCTTCTATTTATAACCCGCCATCCGCGACATCTCAGACGCTCCTCCACGTCAGCATGACGTCAGATCTTCAACGGTCTTTAGTGGCTTCAGAATTGACGAGGAGTTTAGACATGGTCATCATCTCGACATGGCTCAGCTTGCTGTAGATGTACTGTTACACAATTCTAAACTCAGAGTTTTTTAGGAAGAGGGAATTGAGCAATGTGTATCTCTGTCGACGCTTTTTCTATAAGGTGTAGAGCGATGTGTAGAAGCTCGACGCTTTTTAACTTTGCCTTCACATCTAAACTCTTCTTGCTGACGTTGAGCTAACTGAAGTTTGTCGATGCTTCTAATTCCACGGCGTCGAGCGATATTCCTTGGCTCGACGCTTCTTGACTTGGTCTCAGATCTTCAGTCAGCGACGTTGCCATTTGAGACAACAGACATGGGTCGACGCTTCTGGGTCACAGGCGTCGAGTGATGTGTGGTGTCTCGACGCTTGTGAACTTAGATGAATTTCTTGAGCACCTAGCTTGACCTGATCTCCTGCACAGTGATTCTAGAAAATATATCAAATAAATTCTGAGGTATATCTTTGACTTAAGAATGGACTTCTCCAAATCTAGGACATTGTGGGCAATGGTCCCAATAGTCTACACTCTAGCCCCGTACAAAGTGACAGATGGGCATGATGAGCTGCACACATGCCATAGGTTGGGTTGTTAATCTCATATGCATACAAAAGACGACGCTCAACCTAGCACTCTTTCCCACCAGTGCCTCGCAAGGCCACACTGGAACCCTCCCCGGTTAAGGACAAGACAAGACTTAAAGGTTAGGTCTCTAATGCACACAATCATATGCCCCCGTTATTGTGAGACATATAATGATTTTGAATGATCATGGACATAATAAACGTTTAGTCCTAAATACCAATTTATAGACTATGACTTTATTTTAGATTTTTTTTAAAAGAGGATAGTTGATTTAAAGCTAAAATAATTTTCATTACTTTCAAATTTAATTATTTTACTTTACTTTAACATATCATGACAATGTATAACTAGCATAGACATTGATTTCTACTTAAAGTAATAGATGTTGCTAGAATGAAAAGTTATGGTAACAAAATGCAATGTTATGTAAAGATTACAAGCATATAATTGATTTGCATGTATTCAACATTACTATTTCAATTTATAGACCTAGAATGATGTGATGATTCTATTTGATTTATTTTTATTGTATAAAGATGATTCTAGGGTCTACATATAAATGAGATATATGCAAAATAGAAATTAAGTACTTAATTATTCATGATAGTGTAAATGAAGTATTATAAAAGAAAATCTATATTCAACATTTTGAAATTATTAAAAAGAAAAGTTGTACGATGAATTATGAATTTAAATATAATGAGAAAATATTTTTTGTTATTTTGAAAGGTTTTGTAAAATTTCTCTTTAATTTTTAAATATTAATCAAACAATATATATATATATATCTATACTATTCTAAAAAGAAGTATAGATGACTTTTTAAAGTCATGAATTAAAAAACCATAAAAAGGGTGCTGTTATAAGCAAACCAATTTCCGTTTCTAGCAAACCTACAAAACACAAATTTTCATATTTTTTCTCTCCTAAATAATGTTACTAGCAAGCCCTCCCCAAACCCTCTTTTCCCTCTCTTGCTTTTCTTCCTCCCTCTTTTCTGGCAAGCTTCTCCGTAGCCATCGACCCCAAGGTTTAGAACTGCAACATTTTGGAGGTGTTTGGTCTCCGTAGCCATTGACTTTCCTGGATGCTTCGTGAGGCTCTCGTGGAGTTTGGTCTCCGCTGGTTTGATGGGTAAGAAACGGAATGGGGCGGCCTGCATCGCACCGCCGCCTATTTTGCTCTTCTCCCGGCCGCGATGATGTTGCAGAGTTTTTTACGGCGCATTCTTCCGACTTTGCGAGGGATTTCCGCACCCCCTCTGAAGTTTCTTCTTCATCCTCAACATCTTCGGATTCTGAGCAACATGTTTGAGTTCAAGGACGCAGCTCCCCTGTTTCCTGCTCGGTCTCGCGATTCCAGCCGGTCTCATACCTTCTTCATCATTCACGAAGCCGTTCTCGCGATGCCTGAACATTCATTCTGTTACAGATCTTGCGTAACATACAGTTCTTGTTTCCGCCTCTATATTTTGCATGGTATAATTCCTACTCCTGAGTTATTGTTCCAGATCTTGACTGTTGTTCCAAATTTTGTTTGTTATTTGATGGATTTATTGTTGATTTCTGCTCCTTTGTAGAGGACGATTTTTTTTACAGATTTCTTGCATTTAAGATTTTGATCTTGCACATTTTGTTCCAGATCTTGCGTGTATTTTGAAGAGGATAATTTTCTATTCATTATAAATTTCTATGGTAATAGATTTTGCATATTTTGTAATGCAAAATCATGAAAACTAGTCTACCTATTTTCGCCTAAATATATAGTTTACTATAAGATGTATTTTTTTTAGTTTTTTTGGGTGATTTGCTAGTAACCAAATGATTTTTAAATAGTCATTTTAGAATTATTAGATTTGCTAATAATAATAATTTGCTAGAAGCAAAACTAGATTTGCTAGTAACAACACCCTACAAAAATCAGAGCCTTCTTTCATAACTCACGGAATTTAAATAGGGTAATTATATTTGCAGACCCTATATGGATATTTGCAGCCCACCGATATTTGCAGGCCCCATATCGATATTTGCAGCCCAACATGCTATTTGCAGCCCACCAAAGAAAGTCATATTTTTCCATTGTGCAATAAAATAGTAGAGTACTAAATATACGGAATTTAGTTCTAAAGGCATAAATATAAGTTAATGTCCAAAAATTACAAAGTAGCAGTTGCAAATGTTCTAGTAATAAATAAAGCTGACGATCCTTTGCCCCAAAATGATCACCACCCTGCATGAAACAATGAACAAAATCCCAAATTAGTTGTCCGAAATTTATTTTATTCCATGCATCATGATAGGTAGATGTAGAAGACAATGGAAACTTACAAAATTCTTGCACGCTGCGATAGATTTTTGCTCCTGATAGAATCCAAAAACAACAATGACATGTTGACAGCTACAAAAAATATTTAAACAAAAATTAGATAACATATACACCTACTCATAACATTTTTTAAAGTATATTAAATATACATACCTTTCGTCAATCACGAATATTTGTTATATAGGGAATGCCCCACTGCTCTGCCATCTCCTCGTGATATCTCGTCCATACTGGAAACACATCTAGTAACGGACAATCCTCATGCATTTTTAGTAGAACAAAGTGATTGAACTACATGGAATAAATAATTACAATGAATTAGGGAGGGCCGTGACAAGTGCACGCTAACGCTAACGGGAAAAAAACATCACAGAACATGATAATAGGGCTTCGGGCAACTGCATGAATAGGAGTAGCATAAATGAGGATCGGGAAACAGGCGGCGGGGCCGGGTGCTTCGGGGGCTTCGGGGAAACAGGCGGCGTAAATGGGGAGAAAGCGAACCTTGAAGCAGGCGGCGCCGGGGGCTTCGGGGCTCGGGATCCTTGAAGGAAGCGGCGACGGCGAAGAGGAGGCGACTTCCGATGAGAATCGCGCGGATGGAGAAGACGGCGCCCGCTAGGTCTGCGATTCGAAGGAATCGGGAGTAAAAAAGACGGGCGGCAAATAGAGACTCAATTTAGGTTAAAAGTAACTATTTCTGTTTATTTTGGGGGCCGCAAATATCTGTATAGGGCCTGCAATTATAAGCACCCTTTGAATACCACGAAACCCTACTTCTTCGCAACATTCTCCTCCCCGACCTCTCCAAAAAAGCGGCTCCTCGTCACGCGGCAGTTCCACAACAGTCATCTCAGACGACCTCTCGCTCCAACGGAACCCCTCCTCTTCGAACAAGCAAGCATATAAAGCGCGCTATTCTTAAAAACCCTGATGCAGCCCTAAAATCATCTGATCGCTCCACACATCCCACTCCTGTAACGCCGACGTGAGTTCCTCTCCGACGATTGCCTTTCTACCCGCTATCTCCATTGATCGACAGCTCCCCCGAAGATGATTTCCGATCTCCGCGGAGACCATCCCGGATGAACCCGGATGCAGACGTAAAAACATCGTCTTTCACCCGTATCTCCATTTTTATTCCATTTCTCTCTTTTAGGGTCATGATTCCTTCATTCTTGAAACTGATAAGTCGGTCTTTTCAACTTCCTAGTCCTGCTGACGAGCACCAATAGGACAACTCTCAAGTTGCACGCCTTCAGTGACTTCTCATTAGCGGTGGCTCAGGACAACGTTGAGTTCGAGGACCAGGGGCAGGTTTTAACCACCCCTTACGGTATATTACTCAGAGTTTACGTTGGTCATGGCGGTGCAGAGACTGCTTATTTCTTCGTCACCATGATGTTCTCAAAAACCGACAATGAGTTTACACATTACCTTTTTTTGTCTTTTAATTCGGAAATCGACTGTGAACTTACACATTACTCTCTTCATGTTTTCTAAGCCGGAAATCGATTGTTAGCTTACACATTACCCTCATGTTTTCTAAGTTAAGCCGGATTTATGAGATTGTGATTTATATTTCATCATGCAGTTTGAAATTGATTAGGATTTGTTAAGGAGGATGGTTGGATGTCAGTCCAGATGATGAAGAAGGCATTCCAAGAGATCGAGGAGGAATTCTTGCGGATTGTAGAGGGTTCTCGGAAGTCTTCCCAGAAGCTTCTTTTCGTCGAATCGAGTTGCCTCGTTGGCGCGATTATGCAGGGCATGCATTACCTGAGAAATTTAGGCGATTCAAGGGAGTGTTGGGACATAACATTGCTGATGAAAAAAATGTGATTGCAGAGTGTCTGCGTACAGTCACAATGCCTGAGAACTTTACAAAAGGCTGAGGGTCATATGCCAACACCCAGATGACCCTAATATATTAATTGAGGTTGGATAAGTGTTGCAAAGGGATCATGAAGGTGATTAGATACTGTCTTAGCATTTTCTTGCTTCTTAATTCATTTTTTTTCCTGATTTCATTTACAGTCTTGATCTGTACATTATGTAACAAGATCGGTTAGAGATTACTACTTGAAGAAACTTGAATTCAGCAGGACGCGATTGTTTCAGGAGCTTTGGCCAACACCACCCCCTTCGACAATCCCGCGTTCCGTTCTGAACCGACTGTCGTGAGCCGTAAAATGATATCAAGATTTGTTCCTAATATTTGCGTCAAATGGTCTTTGGAATCAACTGAGTGATTAAGATGCTGTCGAGATAGTCTCCAAGCATTCCAGAGTGGTAAACTCTTTATCTACATTCATATTTCTTTATTAGTTGGATTGAGTTGCCTCGCTTATGCGGTTGTGCATGACATGCTTTACCTTGTAAATTTAGGCAATTTAAGGGCAGTGCAGAGACGTAACTGCTACGGATCGGTTTCGGATCCTACGTCAAGTATCTAGATTTATTATTATTATCGAGTTGAGTGTTGTATCGAGTTGAGTGTTGTATCGAGTCTATCGAGTCAAGTTGTGCGAATTGTGTTGTTTTATTAGTCGAGTCCGTTATGTTGTTTTATTAGTTTTTGGGTTATTTACACCCACGCCATTGAGGGTCTTATATAAGTCCATGTAGTCATGTAATGAGGAAGAAATGAAGTTCTAGTTCTTGTCCCCTTTGTTGTGAGATCTTGGTGGCTCTCTCCTTTAACGAGCAACCTCGCGTAGGCAGCCGCGAATAAGGCTCTGTTGTATCCTCCACCACCATCATCACGACTCCGGCGAGTTACCATTGTTACAGAAGTAGGCCGGTAACAACTTGGTATCATAGCCTTCTCGGTCCTCTTCCGCTGTCGCACGCCAACATCGCACCAGCGCCGCTTCCGCCCCCTCGATCCCCTCTTCCTCCCCCTTATGACAAGCCGCTATTGTTTTCCCCGTCTTCCTCAGACCAGCAGCCAACTGCATCATTGTCTTTCCCGTATCAACTACTTCACATGCTAGCTTCTCGGTCCTGTGTCGACCCCCCCCCCCCCCCCCCCCCCGCCCCCTGCCCTCCTCTTCATCGTCGACGCCTCAGCTCCACTAGCTCACCTCCGATCAGCTTTCCCGATGAGTCCGTCAGTTTCGTCGACTCCCTTTTCCGTGTCGTCCCCTCCTTGACGCCGTATCAACGCTCATCTTCCGCCTTGTTTCATCGCCTACTGAATGATTAGTGTGAGATAAACCTGAGAAGATAAATTAGCATGAAGCCCACAAAGCAAAACATGAATTAAAGATTTAAAATTTTAAATATGATGTATGCAAGATCTTGATCCAACATGTAAATATTGTGGAAGCAAGCAGGAAGAAAATTTAGTTACAAGCCTAATATCTATTCAAATAAGAAGAGGTTAATGAAATGAATAACTATGGTCTCTCAATCTCGCTCAAAACTAGGAAGGCCAGAGCAAGGTCTTCATCCTACCCTTCCCAATTGATATGAAGAGCAGAACATTGAATTTGAAAAGAGCATTGCATTTACGAGTGTGAATACTGCCATATTTTGATCAAAAACAAGTTAGCTTTGGGCTTCTTAGATTCATTTCCCCTCTCATTTGTTGCAAAATTTGGAGCATTTTTCTGCACTATTTGTTTTATATCTTTTATGTAGAACTTGGATTTAGGCATGTTTTTAATATGATTTTGCAATGAGTTTTACATTGAAGATGTCGATAAGAACCAATTTCATTGAACCCACAGGCGGACGGACCCCATTCGCAACCGATGAAGGTACTATCATGGCCGCACATGGCCCCCTTGCTCAGTCCACCCAAGCGCACTCTTCCGGATGTCGCTCAATTTCTCATTGCATTTCAGGGGACTGCGAGCAGCAGGAGTCTCGTCGTGCAAAGCCAATGCGTCTGATAGCAATGAGAACATGCAGGGGTATCGTCATTGTCGGGGTATTGCCGCGGCCACACGAGAGGGCCCCCTTCCATTGTCACTCATGTGTGTGTGTGTCTATATATATATGTGCTGAAGAAATGCAATATATATGTAGAAGAAATGCAAAATTTATGCATTATGATATGAACTAGAAACAATGAAGACATACATTTTTAAACATTATATTAAAAAATAATAAAGAATGATGAATGTAGATAAGGAGTTTATCACTCTGGAATGCTTTGAGGCTATCTTGACAGCTTCTTTATCACTCAGTTGATTCCAGAGGCCATTTGACGCAAATATTAGGAACAAATCTTGATGTATCAGTTTATGGCTTGCGACAGTTGGTTTAGAACTGAGCGGAGGGTTGTCGAAAGGGGTGGTGTCGGCCAAAGCTCCTGAAACAATCATGTCCTACTGAATTCAGGTTTCTTCAACTAGTAATCTCTAACCGATCTTGTTACCTAATGTATAGATCAAGACTGTAAATGAAATAAAAAAATGGATTAAGAAACGAGAAAAGGCTAAGACAGTATCTAATCACCTCCACGATCCCATTGACACGCAACACTTATCCAACCTCAATTAATATATTGGGGTCATCTGGGTTTTGGCTTATGACTTTCAGCCTTTCGTAAACTTCCCAGGCATTGTGATTGTACGCAAACACTCTGCAATCACATCTTTTTCATCAACAATGTTATGTCGCAACACTGCGCTTCAATCGTCTAAATTTCTCAGGTAATGCATGTCCTGCACAATCGCGCCAACGAGGCAACTCGATTCGACGAAAAAAAGCTTCTGGACAGACTTTCGAGAACCTTCCACAATCTGCAAGAATTCCTCCTTGAAATCTTGGAATGCTTTCTTAATCATCTGGACTGACATCCATCCATCCTCCTTAACAAATCCTAATCAATTTCAAACCACATGATGAAATACATATCACAACCTCATAAATCCGGTTTAACTTAGAAAACATTAGGGTAATGTGTAAGTTAACAATCAATTTCTGACTTAAAAAACTTAAATAGAGTAATGCGTAAGCTCACAGTCGATTTCCGGCTTAGAAGACAAAAAAATGGTAATGCATAAACTCATTGTCGAATTTTGAGAACATCGTAAACTCCGAGTAATGTACTGTAAGAGGTGGTTAAAACCCGCTCCTGGTCCTCAAACTCGGCGTTGTCCTGTGCTACCGCTAATGAGAATTTACCGGATGCGTGCAACTTGAGAGCTGTCCCATTGGTGTCATTCGTCAGGACTAGGAAGTTGAAAAGGCCGACTTATCAGTTTCAAGAATGAAGACATCATCACTCTTTGAATGCTATGGAGCACAAAAAGAGCGAAATGGAATAAAAATGAAGATACTGGTGAAAGACAATGCTTTTTTGTCTGCGTACGGGTTCATCCGAGATGATCTGCGCTGAGATCGGAAATCATCTCCGCGGGGATCGAACGGGTTCACGAATCAATTTATTTTTTTAGTTTTCGATCTACCCCATTCATTCTTCCACGCGTTAAAATGGTGTCGAAGAACGAATGAAGTAGATCGAAAACTAAAAAAACAAATTGATTGGTGAACCATTCGATACCCGCGGAGATGATTTCCGATCTCCGCGCAGATCATCTCGGATGAACCCGGACGCAGACGAAAAACATTGTCTTTCACCAGGTTTGTAATTTTTGTGGTGCACCGCATCGAAGTGAGGAATGTTATACTAATTTATATCCTCAAAATTTTTCTTATGGAAATAATTTTGAGTTTATTTATGAAAATTATTATTCGAACTATGATGAAAATGATTACTCTAGTTTGCATGCTAATGATTTTTCCGATTATAATAATTTTTCTTCCAGCTCCGATGTAGATTATTCGTGGTGGGATGTTCACCCAGATAGTTTCTGTAGCGAGGATGATAATTATTTAGGTCTGAATTTTTGTTCTTTTTCTTGTGCACCGCACGTTTCGGTTTCTAATTTTGGTGGAATTTCCCAATTTCAATTTAATTCTACTCCCCAAAATTTAGATACGAGTATTGTGTCTTGTAGTGAAATTTTGTCGTCTTCAAAAATTTTTCTTGTGGAGAAACATGAATCTTCATGTATCCCCCTCGTTTCTTATTTCGAAGATCAGGAAAAACAATTTTACCAAGAATATCTTAAGGTTATGGGCACGCCAGGTGAATTAGAAGAAGAACATGTTTCTTCTACTACCGATTTTTCTCCTGTTCTTAATGAATTTTTGAGCACAACACATACAAATTTAGGAATTCAAATTTATGAAAATTTTGTGTCCAATGATTGTACTTCTCTTGGTAATTCACTTGAATTTTCAAAAGAAATTTTAATTTTAGAAAATGAACATCCGCCACTTAATCTTTTTCTTTCACACGACCCTCCTCTGTGTGAAATTGTTTCTGACACATTTGTTTGTGATTTTTCTTATTCTAATGTTATTTATGTAAGAGATGAGCCATTGCACCCAACCGTCTTCGACGATCCATTTGTCCCTCAACTACAAAATTCCAAATCACCCCAGGTATGTATAGCTGATTTGGAGTTGCATGTTCAAGCTAAAAGCCAAAAGAAGAATCCTCAAATAAGCGGAGGAGTAGTCAGACGACCGATTTCGGCACATTCACCTAAGCGTGAATTAGGGGAGTCGCCTGTGCACCTTTATTTTTATTTTCATTTTTCTTAACAATAACCGTCTAGGTTAAAGACGGGAAAAAAACGCTCTTGGGAGACACCCCTTGTTTATCTTTTCCTTTCTTGCATTTGTTTTCCTATGCACTTTTCTTTTTCTTATTTTTCCCTCCAACTTAGTTTTTTAACATCAAGGACGATGTTTACCTCTAGTCTGGGGGAATTACATGTTCTCTTTTTCTTTATTAGAAAAATTTCAAAAAGTTTTTGCTTTTTCTTTCTCTTATTATAAAAAAAATTGGAAAAAAGAAAGAAAGTGAAATCTAATTTCTTGGAAAGAGAGATTTGGGCTTTTATCCCATCGTATCTCATAGTACCTTGCGAACCCTTCACCGAGTCGTCCTTGGGAAGACCAAGAAGTAAAAAAACAATTATTATATTTAGGCATAATATTCCAAAATTCCAAAAAAAATAAATAGAAAACCTAAACAACTCTTTAGTATTTTGAGTCAAATTTTGCTTTGTCTTTAGTACCCCATGACTATGACTTTTCTTGTTTTTAATCATTTATATACTTGCTTAGTTAGAATAAATTTCTCTAATTTTCATTTTGCCTATGTTTCATGAGTAATATGTTGGCTCATGCAGTGTTTCTACTTAAGGCAGCATTTTATTTTCGAAAAACTTTCTTGAATATTTGCACTTTTTCATAGCTATCTTTTTATACTTTTCACTTTTATAAAATCTAACATCCCTTATTTTCTTTTCTAAAAATCTTTGTAATGTTGATTCGTGTTGAGTGTAGTAGATGCGAACCAATCTAGACGCTTGTTATTTTCATTTTCATGAAAAGTTAATTCTCTTTATTTTCTATCTAGAATTTACTTCTCTTGAATTTTTCAACACTTTGCTTTAAATAAATTTGGAAGCAAGAATATGATCAAGACATTTTATTGAATAGATTGAGCCTTTGTATTCCAAACCTTAAAATTTTAATCATTGTTAGCCACCTTGTGCCTTTTCCGTTCCTTTTGGTACCTCCACTTATTTTTCACCAAAGCCAAATAACCTACCTATGTTGCACACAAATTTATTTTGAGCTTTATATGTTGCTAATGTGTACTACATTTTATGAAGATGGTGGAAGTTTCAATTATTTCATGATGACTACAAAAGAAGGAATTAAATAGCAAAAAGCAAACAAAAAATTGATGATAAAATATTTAAAAAATTATGTGAAAAAATTATGAAAAAAAGCTATTTTTGATCCCAATTCTATATATCAAAAATAATTTGGGGTATCAAAAATTATTTTTAGCAACACTTTCATGCAAAGCTCTCCCTTATGTTTAAGTGTGCTTGAACTCGTCATTTCTATCTTTTTGATTTCCGCACCTTTAAACCCAAGCCAAAACGTTATGCCTAATGAAAGTCCTTTTGATTCATGCTTCCTAGGTTTATTTTTAGTACGGTAGCGAGGAAGTAAATTTGGGTAAATTTTTAGGTAGGAGTATGGATTTTTGACTTGAATTGATATGATTATAAAATGTCTCTAAGATTTAAGTAGCAATTCAATGCGCTTTTCATTCGTCATGTTACTCAGTTTTTACTTTTGCTAAAATATGAGATGATTTATTTTATGTTAGTGGAATTTATAAAATTGTTTGCTAAGATTAAGTAATAATTTTCAGTTTGTTTTTCATAGTTTCCCTACCCTTAATTTCGCATCGTACTCGTGTACAACATAGCCAAATTGTTTGATTAGTTTATTTTATTTTTGCTAGCTTGTATGTGTTTGCTTGGGAACAAGCAAAATATTTAGTCTGGGGGAATTTGATAACGCATAATTTAGCTTAAATTATTAACGTAAAAATATTAGTTTTCATATATAAAAATATATATATTTTCACCTGTTAATATGTCAATTTGCTTTTTAGATACTTTTTATTATAAATTATGCTAATATTATTTTATTGTTATTTTGCCGGCTTGGGAGTGATTTTTGCATGTCCAAAATAAAAAGCCCGCTGCGAAGTTTTGATCCAAATACATGTGTACGCGCATCTTTGCAAAGTCAAGCCTGTCACATGAATACTTTTATTTGCATGAAAGCCATCACCTTTCCATGCACATGAGCTTGTCATTAATCCCATCCTCACGTGAAATCCACTATCAAATCTTCCATTTAATTATAAACATCCATTCATTTTTCCATGCAAACCTTTCAACTTCAATGGATTCGGTTTGATGAAATTAATTAATTTTTCCATTATCAATTCTCTCCAAGCATTCGGTTTTCTCTTCCACATCAATGCAACCACTTCTCAATTCTTCCCATTTAATTACAAATACCCGCCCACCTCATGGAGCAGCCCAACCTCAACTCCTTTTTTCATCTTCAACGCACCAATCAATGCTCCTCTCCAATTTAATTCAGCAGCCCATTCAGTTCTCTCTTTCTTTTTCATTCAGCTGCCCATTCAAATTCCTCCAATAAATAAAAGGAGACGTTTAACATCATTGCAGCTCTTTAATTCTTCCAAGTAGCCGGTCAACCACCTTTCACATACTCCTCTTGCATGAAATTATTATTATATATATTCTCATTTAATGCCACCTCATCATGCAAATTATATTGGTGCAAAGTTTTTATTGGATGCATCGTATTTGTGATTCTTGGCTTCTTCAATTTTTTTGCCGACTATCAAATTATTCTGCCTATAACATTAGTTGTCGCCTGCCGAATGTAGCACCTTTTACCTGCGGGCATCGAACATAAGTGTAGCTCAATCAATTTCCTTGATGTTGATGCCTGCCGAATTTCCATGTGTGCGCAGCCCGCATGAGAAGCCATCAGAGGAGCATCAAGCACGGGCTTAGCCCGTGCGAACAGGGCGGGCGCAAGTGAAGGCATACCCGATCATGTGCCCACGTTTGATTTTTGGAAAAATAGCGGAAGGTGTGATAGCTTCTTCGCAGTGTCGTGCCCTAAGACCCTCCTCGACGGCAAAAACGACTAGCAACCTTGCCTTCATCCCGATACACGGCGCCTCCTAAGCTTCGAGCCTTCGGCAGAGAGGATCTCTTATTCTCCTTCCCCAAAATAGTCCTTCTCCTCCTTGCTCCTTCGACCTGTTCTTTGCTTCAAACCTTCACCCGTTAGCCTCCGTTCGTCGGACTATGATTTTCTGGTTTGACTTTCTCTCTTATTTCTCTCTCCTTTTGAGATTTTTTCTGGTTCATATGCAGGTAGATCTGTCACGGGTCCTGTTCGGTTTCGGTTCTACTAAGATTGTGAACCGAACCGCTAAGGTAACTATTCTTTAAATTAGAACCAAAACCTTATTTGGTTTGACAAGTTCCGATTCAGCCATAATTTTTGGAACTATTGTGTCAACGGTTCTGGTTATGGTTCAACAAGAACCAAAATCAAACCGACAAATAACAACTTGGTCTGGTTCCAATCGGTTCTATGTGTCATAATTTTAATTATTTTATAACTATAATTTGAGTCATTAGACGCAATGACAAAAATTATTATCTTTTTAAAAATATATATTCGAAAAGGAAAGAAGCTTGGGGTGAGGATAAGAAACTTGCCAATCGACGCTTATTGGTTTTTCACGGTGCTTGCTTCAGGGTTGAGCGAAGGAGTGAGGCAAAGATGTAACAATGGATGTGGAGGAAACTTGAAAGGACATCCATAAAAAAATAGAGAGATACCTGGAGGAGTTGAAAGCAGAAAGACTTTTGGGACGGTGGCTAAACTTGTTCGAGCTCGGCGATAGCTCTAGATTGCTTCGAATGCCTACTGTCGTGGATGATCACATCGCTCTTTCGGTTAGGGGTCGACAAGAAGGCCTCTAACAAGGAGCAGAACGACTGGTAATAAAGAGAAGAATAGGGAACGCGTAGAGCCACAATTTGTCGAGAGACCAGTGAGAAAATGAGAGAATCGCGCGGGTGCCATTGATCTACGGTCAGGATGGTTTGTGCGATCCGACATCGTTATACCAAAATGATTATTGAATCAGAGTCCCGTTCAAAGATCTAAGTCCAGGAAGGATCATTTTCTGCCACTTGGCGGAATGAATGAAGGAGGTCAAAAATAAAAAAAATCGGAGGGGCAAAGTTAACCAGTTCGGTTTTTTTACAAAAGAGATTTCAAAATTCGGGGATCAGACGCATGAATTTTGCGTTACACCAAGATGGAGTACTTTTTTGTATAATATAGTAAGTATAGATATTATAGATAGATTATAAAAAATAACAATATTAATAATATAAATATATTATATAAAAAAATATACGGGTTGTAATTCAGTTCTGCTTCGGTCCGGTTCAGATCGAATCTAAAAATTCTGAAACCGCTTGAGACTTGTATGTTGCTGTTCCGATTTCGGTTCCGGTCCAGATAATAAAATGAAAGAATTGCACCTGAACCATTGTTGTTCACGGTTCCAAAATTCAAACCGGAACCCGAATAAATCGCGAACGGTTCGTTCTGGTTCTTTGCGGTTCCGGTTCGGTTTATGATTTTCGGTTTTAAGTGACAGCTCTATATACTGGGGACATCATGCACAAACTGCACAAACTGCACAAACTATTTATCTATTATAAAAAAACCAAGTATTAAATTTATCAAAGGGTAAACTCCATCTGGAACTCGACTAAGATTGGAGTCTATTATGTATTCATAGATGTATGGCTGTTGGAAATTAGAATTAGGGCTCTCTAACTTCTAAGTATGTCTATATGTGGTAGATTGGAGATACTATAATAAAGCTGTTTGACAAGCCCCATTTTCATGTATGGCCGAATCCTCAAACTCCTTTATGGGGTTTCTTGCAAGTTGCAGACACTATTCGAATTCTCCTCCTCAATGCTCTGATTGAAAGTTTATAAAAGAAAAATGATTTACGATGAGGGAAATGTAATTAAAAAAGTAAATTTTCTAGTTGATTTCAATTCTCAATTTAAACTCCCAATCAAAAGATTGTGCTCACGATTATCCCATGGCAAAGCGAATTTTCTTGCAACTCCTTCCCTGTTCAAGACCATCAAGTCTCTATTCTTTAAATTGGTTTGATTTGTGTTGTGACCCATACTAAACAATTATTCTACTTGTAAAAAGATGGACTTTGAAAAGAGAAAACAGTTAAAACTATATGTTTGATTAAATGTATTCAATATTCACTTCTCTCCGCTTTTTGATACCTGATACCGCTCTTGAATGTTAAGAGATGCTTTCATTTATTTGAGGTCAACTCTTTATTTTTGTGATTTTGAACTTTTGAGTGTTTATCTTATATAATTGTCTTCTACATTTCAAATATCTATTAAAATTTAATAGTTGATTGTTGTATTATAGTTTGATGCATCCTTTATTGCATCACATTGTCTATGCTATGATCTTCTAAACTCTTCAGAAAAGTTTAATCAATTGAATTGTTTAATTTGATGTCCCCGCATGTTACAGTTTGTTTAATTAATTGGAATGTTATTGAGTTTGATCAACTGAAGATTGCAAGGTCGGCTTATTCTAAGGTATAGTTTTAGCTTTTCCATTTAATTTAAGATGTGCACAATATAGTTTAATTCACTAGTATGCAAGATCTTGATCCAACATGTAAATATTATGGAAGCAAGTAGGAAAGAAAATTTTGTTAGAAGCCTAATATCTATTCAAATAAGAAGAGGTTAATGAAATGTATAATTATGGTCCCTCAATCTCGATCAAAACTAGGAAGGCCAGAGCAAGGTCTTCATCCTACTCTTCCCACTTGATATGAAGAGCAAAACATTGAATTTGAAAAGAGCATTGCATTTACAAGTGTGAATACTGTCATTTTTTGATCAAAAACAAGTCAGCTTTGGGCTTCTTAGATTCATTTCTCCTCTCACTTGTTGCAAAATTTGGATCATTTTTCTGCACTCTTTGTTTCATATCTTTTCTATAGAACTTGGATTAAGGCATGTTTTTAATAAGATTTTGCAATGGGTTTCACATTGAAGATGTCGATGAGAACCAATTTAAATGAACCCACAGACGGACGGACCCCATTTGCAACCGTTGAAGGTACTATCATGGCCGCACATGGCCCCCTTGCTCAGTCCACCCAAGTGCACTCTTCCGGATGTCGCTCAATTTCTCATTGCATTTCGGGGGACTACGAGCAGCGGGAGTGTCGTCGTGCAAAGCCAATGCGTAGCAATGAGATCAGGCGGGGGTATCGTCGTTGCTTGGGTATTGCCGGGGCAACATGAGAGGGCCCCCTTCCATTGTCACTCATGTGTGTGTGTGTGTGTGTCTATATATATATGTGCTGAAGAAATGCAATATATATGTAGAAGAAATGCAAAATTTATGAATTATCTCCAAAATGATAGGAACTAGAAACAATGAAGACATACATCTCTAAACATTTTATTAAAAAATAATAAAGAATAATGAATGTAGATAAGGAGTTTATCACTCTGCAATGCTTGGAGACTATCTTGACAGCTTTTTTATCACTCAGTTGATTCCAGAGGCCATTTGATGCAAATATTAGGAACAAATCTTAATGTATCAGTTTACGGCTCGCGATAGTCTGTTTAGAACTGAGCGGAGGGTTGTCGAAAGGGGTGGTGTCGGCCAAAGCTCCTGAAACAATCACGTCCTACTGAATTCAGGTTTCTTCAAATAGTAATCTCTAACCGATCTTGTTACCCAATGTATAGATCAAGACTGTAAATGAAATTAGAAAAAAAATGGATTAAGAAACAAGAAAAGGCTAAGACAGTATCTAATCACCTCCATGATCCCTTTGACACGCAACACTTATCCAACCTCAATTAATATATTGGGGTCATCTGGGTGTTGGCTTATGACCTTCAGACTTTCGTAAACTTCCCAGGCATTGTGATTGTACGCAGACACTCTACAATCACATGTTTTTCATCAGCAATGCTACATCCCAACACTGCCCTTGAATCGCCTAAATTTCTCAAGTAATGCATGTCCTGCACAATCGCGCCAACGAGGCAACTCGATTCGACGAAAAAATGCTTCTGGACAGACTTTCGAGAACCTTCCACAATCTGCAAGAATTCCTCCTCGATATCTTGGAATGCCTTCTTCATCATCTGGACTAACATCCATCCATCCTCCTTAACAAATCCTAATCAATTTCAAACCGCATGATGAAATACATATCACAACCTCATAAATCCAATTTAACTTAGAAAACATGAGGGTAATATGTAAGTTAACAATCAATTTTCGACTTAGAAAACATGAAGAGAGTAATGCGTAAGCTCACAGTCGATTTCCGATTTAGAAGACCAAAAATGGTAATGCATAAACTCATTGTCGATTTTTGAGAACATCATGGTGATGAGGAAAAGAGCAGTCTCTGCACCGCCATGACCATCGTAAACTCCGAGTAATGTACCGTAAGAGGTGGTTAAAACCCGCTCCTGGTCATCGAACTCGGCGTTGGCCTGAGCCACCGCTAATGAGAAGTTACCGGAGGCATGCAACTTGAGAGCTGTCCATATATGTCATTCGTCAGGACTAGGAAGTTGAAAAGACCGACTTATCAGTTTCAAGAATAAAGACATCATCACTCTTTGAATGATAAGGAGCAGAAAAAGAGCGAAATGGAATAAAAATGAAGATGCGGGTGAAAGACAATGTTTTTTCGTCTGTGTCCGGGTTCATCCGAGATGATGTGCGCGGAAATAGAAAATCATCTCCGCGGGTATGAACGGGTTCACCAATCAATTTGTTTTTTTAATTTTCGATCTACTCCATTCATTCTTCCATGCGTTAATATGGTGTCGAAGAACGAATGGAGTATATCGAAAACTAAAAAAACAAAATGATTGGTGAACCCGTTCGATACCCGCAGAGATGATTTCCGATCTCCGTGGAGATCATCCCGGATGAACCCGAACGCAGACGTAAAAACATCGTTTTTCACCCATATCTCCATTTTTATTCCATTTCTCTCTTTTAGGGTCATGATGCCTTCATTCTTGAAACTGATAAGTCGGTCTTTTCAACTTCCTAGTCCTGACGACGAGCACCAATGAGACATCTCTCAAGTTGCACGCCTTCGGTGACTTCTCATTAGCGGTGGCTCAGGACAACGTTGAGTTTGAGGACCAGGGGCAGGTTTTAACCACCCCTTACGGTACATTACTCAGAGTTTACATTGGTCATGCCGGTGCAGAGACTGCTTATTTCCTCGTCACCATGATGTTCTTAAAAACCGACAATGAGTTTACACATTACCCTTTTTTTGTCTTTTAAGTCTGAAATCGACCGTGAACTTACACATTAATCTCTTCGTGTTTTCTAAGTCGGAAATCGATTGTTAGCTTACACATTACCCCCATATTTTCTAAGTTAAGCCGGATTTATGAGGTTGTGATTTATATTTCATAATGCAGTTTGAAATTGATTAGGATTTGTTAAGGAGGATGGTTGGATGTCAGTCCAGATGATGAAGAAGGCATTCCAAGAGATCGAGGAGGAATTCTTGCGGATTGTGGAGGGTTCTCAGAAGTCTGCCCTGAAGCTTCTTTTCGTCGAATCGAGTTGCCTCGTTGGCGCGATTATGCATGACATGCATTACCTGAGAAATTTAGGCGATTCAAGGGAGTGTTGGGACATAATATTGCTGATGAAAAAAATGTGATTGCAGAGTGTCTGCGTACAGTCACAACGCCTGAGAACTTTACAAAAAGGCTGAGGGTCATATGCCAACACCCATATGACCCTAATATATTATTGAGGTTGGATAAGTGTTATGTGTCAAAGTGATCATGAAGGTGATTAGATACTGTCTTAGCATTTTCTTGCTTCTTAATCCAATTTTTTTTTTCTGATTTCATTTACAGTCTTGATCTATACATTATGTAACAAGATCGGTTAGAGATTACTACTTGAAGAAACTTGAATTCAGCAGGACGCGATTGTTTCAGGAGCTTTGGCCAACGCCACCCCCTTCGACAACCCCGCGCTCCGTTCTGGACTGACTGTCGTGAGCCGTAAATTGATATCAAGATTTGTTCCTAATATTTGCGTCAAATGGTCTTTGGAATCAGCTGAGTGATTAAGATGCTGTCGAGATAGTCTCCAAGCATTCTAGAGTGGTAAACTCTTTATCTACATTCATATTTCTTTATTAGTTGGATTGAGTTGCCTCGCTTATGCGGTTGTGCACGACATGCTTTACCTTGAAATTTAGGCAATTTAAGGGCAGTGTTGAGACGTAACTGCTACGGATCGGTTTCGGATCCTACGTCAAGTATCTAGATTTATTATTATTATCGAGTTGAGTGTTTTATCGAGTCTATCGAGTCAAGTTGTGCGAATTGTGTTGTTTTATTAGTCCAGTCTGTTATGTTGTTTTATTAGTTTTTGGGTTATTTACACCCACACCATTGAGGGTCTTATATAAGTCCATGTAGTCATGTAATGAGGAAGAAATGAAGTTCTAGTTCTTGTCCCCTTTGTTGTGAGATCTTGGTGGCTCTCTCCATTAACGAGCAACCTCGCGTAGGCAGCCGCGATTAAGGCTCCGTTGTATCCTCCACCACCATCATCACCGACTCCGGCGAGTTACCGTTGTAACGGAAGTAGGCCGGTAACAACTTGGTATCAGAGCCTTCTCGGTCCTCTTCCGCTGACGCACTCCAAAATCGCACCGGCGCCGCTTCCGCCCCCTCGATCCCCTCTTCCTCCCCCTTACAACAAGCCGCTATTGTTTTCCCCGTCTTCCTCAGACCAGCAGCCAACTGCATCATCGTCTTCACCGTTTCAACTACTTCACATGCTAGCTTCTCGGTCCTGCGTCGACCCCCCCCCCCCCCCTCCGCCCTCCTCTTCATCGTCGACGCCTCAGCTCCACTAGCTCACCTACGATCAGCTTTCCCGACGAGTCCGTCAGTTTCGTCGACGCCCTTTTCCGTGTCGTCCTCGCCCTGACGCTGTGTCAACGCTCATCTTCCGCCTTGTTTCATCGCCTACTGAATGATTAGTGTGAGATAAACCTGAGAAGATAAATTAGCATGAAGCCCACAAAGCAAAATATGAATTAAAGATTTAAAATTTTAAATATGATGTATGCAAGATCTTGATCCAACATGTAAATATTGTGGAAGCAAGCCGGAAGAAAATTTAGTTACAAGCCTAATATCTATTCAAATAAGAAGAGGTTAATGAAATGTATAACTATGGTCCCTCAATCTCAATCAAAACAAGGAAGGCCGGAGCAAGGTCTTCATCCTACCCTTCCCACTTGATATGTAAAGCAGAACATTGAATTTCAAAAGAGCATTGCATTTACGAGTGTGAATACTGCCATATTTTGATCAAAAACAAGTCAGCTTTGGGCTTCTTAGATTCATTTCCCCTCTCATTTCTTGCAAAATTTGGAGCATTTTTCTGCGCTCTTTGTTTCATATCTTTTCTATAGAACTTGGATTTAGGCATGTTTTTTAATATGATTTTGCAATGGGTTTTACATTGAAGATGTCGATGAGAACCAATTTCAATGAACCCATAGATGAACGGACCCCATTCGCAACCGATGAAGGTACTATCATGGCCGCACATGGCCCCCTTGCTCAGTCCACCCAAGCGCACTCCTCTGGATGTCGCTCAATTTCTCATTGCATTTCGGGGGACTGCGAGCAGCAGGAGTGTCGTCGTGCAAAGCCAATGCGTCTGATAGCAATGAGAACATGCGGGGGTATCGTCGTTGCCGGGGTATTGCCGCGGCCACACGAGAGGGCCCCCTTCCATTGTCACTCATGTTTGTGTGTCTATATATATGTGTGCTGAATAAATGCAATATATTTGTAGAAGAAATGCAAAATTTATGAATTATCTCCAAAATGATATAAACTAGAAACAATGAAGACATACATCTCTAAACATTATATTAAAAAATAATAAAGAATGATGAATGTAGATAAGGAGTTTATCACTTTGGAAAGCTTGGAGGCTATCTTGACAGCTTCTTTATCACTTAGTTGATTCCAGAGGCCATTTGACGCAAATATTAGGAACAAAT
This sequence comes from Dactylorhiza incarnata, assembly GCA_033032865.1. NCBI lineage: Eukaryota > Viridiplantae > Streptophyta > Magnoliopsida > Asparagales > Orchidaceae > Dactylorhiza > Dactylorhiza incarnata. Next base: position 79,089 of record JAWHQI010000970.1, read on the forward strand.
CTTGATGTATCAGTTTACGGCTTGCGACAGTCGGTTTAGAACTGAGCGGAGGGTTGTCGAAAGGGTTGGTGTCGGCCAAAGCTCCTGAAACAATCACGTCCTACTGAATTCAGTTTTCTTCTACTAGTAATCTCTAACTGATCTTGTTACCTAATGTATAGATTAAGACTGTAAATGAAATCAGAAAAAAAAAAGGATTAAGAAACGAGAAAAGGCTAAGACAGTATCTAATCACCTCCATGATCCCATTGACATGCAACACTTATCCAACCTCAATTAATATATTGAGGTCATCTGGGTGTTGGCTTATGACCTTCAGCCTTTCGTAAACTTCCCAGGCATTGTGATTGTACGCAGACACTCTGCAATCACATCTTTTTCATCAACAATATTACGTCCCAACACTGCCCTTCAATCGCCTAAATTTCTCAGGTAATGCATGTCCTGCACAATCGCGCCAACGAGGCAACTCGATTCGACAAAAAAAAGCTTCTGGACAGACTTTCGAGAGCCTTCCACAATTTGCAAGAATTCCTCCTCGATATCTTGGAATGCCTTCATCATCATCTGAACTGACATCTATCCATCCTCCTAAACAAATCCTAATCAATTTCAAACCACATGATGAAATACATATCACAACCTCATAAATCTGGTTTAACTTAGAAAACATGAGGGTAATGTGTAAGTTAACAATCAATTTCCGACTTAAAAAACTTAAAGAGAGTAATGCGTAAGCTCAGTCGATTTCCGACTTAGAAGACAAAAAAATGGTAATGCATAAACTCATTGTCGATTTTTGAGAACATCATGGTGATGAGGATGTGAGCAACCTCTGCACCACCATGACCATCGTAAACTCCGAGTAATGTACTGTAAGAGGTGGTTAAAACCCGCTCCTGGTCCTCGAACTCGGCGTTGTCCTGAGCCACCGCTAATGAGAAGTTACCGGATACATGCAACTTGAGAGCTGTCCCATTGGTGTCATTCATCAGGACTAGGAAGTTGAAAAGACCGACTTATCAGTTTCAAGAATGAAGACATCATCACTCTTTGAATGCTAAGGAGCACAAAAAGAGCGAAATGGAATAAAAATGAAGATACTGGTGAAAGACAATGTTTTTTCGTCTGCATCCGGGTTCATCCGAGATGATCTGCGCGGAGATCGGAAATCATCTCCGCGGGGATCGAACGGGTTCACGAATGAATTTGTTTTTTTAGTTTTCGATCTACTCCATTCATTCTTCCTTGCGTTAAAATGGTTTCGAAGAACGAATGGAGTAGATCGAAAACTAAAAAAACAAATTGATTGGTGAACCCGTTCGATACCCGCGGAGATGATTTCCGATCTCCGCGCAGATCATCTTGGATGAACCCGGACGCAGACGAAAAAACATTGTCTTTCACCAGGTTTGTAATTTTTGTGGTGCACCGCATCGAAGTGAGGAATGTTCACCCAGATAGTTTCTGTAGCGAGGATGGTAATTATTTAGGTCTGAATTTTTGTTCTTTTTCTAGTGCACCGCACGTTTCGGTTTCTAATTTTGGTGGAATTTCCCAATTTCAATTTAATTCTCCTCGCCAAAATTTAGATACGAGTATTGTGTCTTTTAGTGAAATTTTGCCGTCTTCAAAAATTTTTCTTGTGGAGAAACATGAATCTTCATGTATTCCCCTCGTTTCTTATTCCGAAGATCAGGAAAAATTATTTTACCAAGAATATCTTAAGGTTATGGGCACGTCAGGTGAATTAGAAGAAGAACATGTTTCTTCTCCTACTACCGATTTTTCTCCTGTTCTTCATGAATTTTTGAGCACAACACATACAAATTTAGGAATTCAAATTTATGAAAATTTTGTGTCCAATGAATGTACTTATCTTGGTAATTAACTTGAATTTTCAAAAGAAATTTTTATTTTAGAAAATGAACATCCGCCACTTAATCTTTTTCTTTCACACGACCCTCCTCTGTGTGAAATTGTTTCTGACACGTTTGTTTGTGATTTTTCTTATTCTAATGTTTTTTATGTAAGAGATGAGCCATTGCACCCAACCGTCTTCGACCATCCATTAGTCCCTCATCTACAAAATTCCAAATCACCCCAGGTATGTATAGGTGATTTGGAGTTGCATGTTCAAGCTAAAAGCCAAAAGAAGAATCCTCAAATAAGCGGAGGAGTAGTTGGACGACCGATTTCGGCACATTCACCTAAGCGTGAATTAAGGGAGTTGCCTGTGCACCTAATTTTTATTTTCCTTTTTCCTAACAATAACCGTCTAGCTTAAATACGGGAAAAAAGCGCTTTTGGGTGACACCCCTTGTTTATCTTTTCCTTTCTTGCATTTGTTTTCCTATGCACTTTTCTTTTTCTTGTTTTTCCCTCCAAATTAATTTTTTAACATCGAGGACGATGTTTCCCTCTAGTCTGGGGGAATTACATGTTCTCTTTTTCTTTATTAGAAAAATTTCAAAAAGTTTTTGCTTTTTCTTTCTCTTATTATAAAAAAAATTGGAAAAAAAGAAAGAAAGTGAAATCTAATTCCTTGGAAAGGGAGATTTGGGCTTTTATCCCATCGTATCTCATAGTACCTTGCGAACCCTTCACCGGGTAGTCCTTGGGAAGTCCAAGAAGTTAAAAAACAATTACTAAATTTAGGCATAATATTCCAAAATTCCAAAAAACAAATACAAAACCTAAACAACTCTTTAGTATTTTGAGTCAAATTTTGCAGTTGCAAATGTTCTAGTAATAAATAAAGCTGACGATCCTTTGCCCCAAAATGATCACCACCCTGCATGAAACAATGAACAAAATCCCAAATTAGTTGTCCGAAATTTATTTTATTCCATGCATCATGATAGGTAGATGTAGAAGACAATGGAAACTTACAAAATTCTTGCACGCTGCGATAGATTTTTGCTCCTGATAGAATCCAAAAACAACAATGACATGTTGACAGCTACAAAAAATATTTAAACAAAAATTAGATAACATATACACCTACTCATAACATTTTTTAAAGTATATTAAATATACATACCTTTCGTCAATCACGAATATTTGTTATATAGGGAATGCCCCACTGCTCTGCCATCTCCTCGTGATATCTCGTCCATACTGGAAACACATCTGGTAACGGACAATCCTCATGCATTTTTAGTAGAACAAAGTGATTGAACTACATGGAATAAATAATTACAATGAATTAGGGAGGGTCGTGACAAGTGCACGCTAACGCTAAAGGGAAAAAAACATCATAGAACATGATAATAGGGCTTCGGGCAACTGCATGAATAGGAGCAGCGTAAATGAGGATCGGGAAACAGGCGGCGGGGCCGGGGGCTTCGGGGGCTTCGGGGAAACAGGCGGCATAAATGGGGAGAAAGCGAACCTTGAAGCAGGCGACGCCGGGGGCTTCGGGGCTCGGGATCCTTGAAGGAAGCGGCGACGGCGAAGAGGAGGCGACTTCCGGTGAGAATCGCGCGGATGGAGAAGACGGCGCCCGCTAGGTCTGCGATTCACAGGAATGGGGTGTAAAAAAGACGGGCGGCAAATAGAGACTCAATTTAGGTTAAAAGTAACTATTTCGGTTTATTTTGGGGGCCGCAAATATCTGTATAGGGCCTGCAATTATAAGCACCCTTTGAATACCACAAAACCCTACTTCTTCGCAACATTCTCCTCCCCGACCTCTCCAAAAAAGTGGCTCCTCCTCACGCGGCAGTTCCACGACAGTCATCTCAGACGACCTCTCGCTCCAACGGAACCCCTCCTCTTCGAACAAGCAAGCATCTAAAGCGCGCTATTCTTAAAATCCCTGATACAGCCCTAAAATCATCTGATCGCTCCACACATCCCGCTCCTGTAACGCCGACGTGAGTTCCTCTCCGACGATTGCCTTTCTACCCGCTATCTCCATTGATCGACAGCTCCCCCGGAGATGATTTCCGATCTCCGCAGAGATCATCCCGGATGAACCCGGATGCAGACGTAAAAACATTGTCTTTCACCCGTATCTCCATTTTTATTCCATTTCTCTCTTTTAGGGTCATGATTCCTTCATTCTTGAAACTGATAAGTCGGTCTTTTCAACTTCCTAGTCCTGATGACGAGCACCAATAGGACAACTCTCAAGTTGCACGCCTTCGGTGACTTATCATTAGCGGTGGCTCAGGACAACGTTGAGTTCGAGGACCAGGGGCAGGTTTTAACCACCCCTTATGGTATATTACTCAGAGTTTATGTTGGTCATGGCGGTGCAGAGACTGCTTATTTCCTCGTCACCATGATGTTCTCAAAAACCGACAATGAGTTTACACATTACCATTTTTGTCTTTTAAGTCGGAAATCGACTGTGAACTTACACATTACTCTCTTCATGTTTTCTAAGTCGGAAATCGATTGTTAGCTTACACATTACCCTCATGTTTTCTAAGTTAAGCCGGATTTTTGAGATTGTGATTTATATTTCATCATGCAGTTTGAAATTGATTAGGATTTGTTAAGGAGGATGGTTGGATGTCAGTCCAGATGATGAAGAAGGCATTTCAAGAGATCGAGGAGGAATTCTTGCAGATTGTGGAGGGTTCTCGGAAGTCTGCCCAGAAGCTTCTTTTCGTCGAATCGAGTTGCCTCATTGGCGCGATTATGCAGGGCATGCATTACCTGAGAAATTTAGGTGATTCAAGGGAGTGTTGGGACATAACATTGCTGATGAAAAAATGTGATTGCAGAGTGTCTGCGTACAGTCACAACGCCTGAGAACTTTACAAAAGGCTGAGGGTCATATGCCAACACCAAGATGACCCTAATATATTAATTGAGGTTGGATAAGTGTTGCAAAGGGATCATGAAGGTGATTAGATACTGTCTTAGCATTTTCTTGCTTCTTAATTCATTTTTTTTTATGATTTCATTTACAGTCTTGATCTATACATTATGTAACAAGATCAGTTAGAGATTACTCCTTGAAGAAACTTGAATTAAGCAGGACGCGATTGTTTCAGGAGCTTTGGCCAACACCACCCCATTCGACAATCCCGCGTTCCGTTCTGAACCGACTATCGTGAGCCGTAAAATGATATCAAGATTTGTTCCTAATATTTGCGTCAAATGGTCTTTGGAATCAACTGAGTGATTAAGATGCTGTCGAGATAGTCTCCAAGCATTCCAGGGTGGTAAACTCCTTATCTACATTCATCATTCTTTATTAGTTGGATTGAGTTTCCTCGCTTACGCGGTTGTGCATGACATGCTTTACCTTGGAAATTTACGCGGTTGTGCTGAGACGTAACTGCTACGGATCGGTTTCAGATCCTACGTCAAGTATCTAGATTTATTATTATTATCGAGTTGAGTGTTGTATCGAGTCTATCGAGTCAAGTTGTGCGAATTGTGTTGTTTTATTAGTCGAGTCCGTTATGTTGTTTTATTAGTTTTTGGGTTATTTACACCCACGCCATTGAGGGTCTTATATAAGTCCATGTAGTCATGTAATGAGGAAGAAATGAAGTTCTAGTTCTTGTCACCTTTGTTGTGAGATCTTGGTGGCTCTCTCCTTTAACGAGCAACCTCGCGTAGGCAGCCGCGAATAAGGTATCCTCCACCACCATCATCACGACTCCGGCGAGTTACCATTGTTACGGAAGTAGGCCGGTAACAACTTGGTATCATAGCCTTCTCGGTCCTCCTCCACCGACGCACGCCAACATCGCACCAGCGCCGCTTCCGCCCCCTCGATCCCCTCTTCCTCCCCCTTACGACAAGCCGCTATTGTTTTCCCCGTCTTCCTCAGACCAGCAGCCAACTGCATCATCGTCTTTCCCGTATCAACTACTTCACATGCTAGCTTCTCGGTCCTGTGTCGACCCCCACCCCCCCCCCCCCCCCCCCCCCCCGCCCCCAGCCCTCCTCTTCATCGTCGACGCCTCAGCTCCACTAGCTCACCTCCGATCAGCTTTCCGGACGAGTCCGTCAGTTTCGTCGACGCCCTTTTCCGTGTCGTCCCCTCCTTGACGCCGTGTCAACGCTCATCTTCCACCTTGTTTCATCGCCTACTGAATGATTAGTGTGAGATAAACCTGAGAAGATAAATTAGCATGAAGCCCACAAAGCAAAATATGAATTAAAGATTTAAAATTTTAGATATGATGTATGGAAGATCTTGATCCAACATGTAAATATTGTGGAAGCAAGCAGGAAGAAAATTTAGTTACAAGCCTAATATCTATTCAAATAAGAAAAGGTTAATGAAATGTATAACTATGGTCTCTCAATCTCGCTCAAAACTAGGAAGGCCAGAGCAAGGTCTTCATCCTACCCTTCCCACTTGATATGAAGAGCAGAACATTGAATTTGAAAAGAGCATTGCATTTACGAGTGTGAATACTGCCATATTTTGATCAAAAACAAGTCAGCTTTGGGCTTCTTAGATTCATTTCCCCTCTCATTTGTTGCAAAATTTGGAGCATTTTTCTGCACTATTTGTTTTATATCTTTTCTGTAGAACTTGGATTTAGGCATGTTTTTAATATGATTTTGCAATGAGTTTTACATTGAAGATGTCGATAAGAACCAATTTCAATGAACCCACAGGCGGACGGACCCCATTCGCAACCGATGAAGGTACTATCATGGCCGCACATGGCCCCCTTGCTCAGTCCACCCAAGCGCACTCTTACGGATGTCGCTCAATTTCTCATTGCATTTCAGGGGACTGCGAGCAGCAGGAGTCTCGTCGTGCAAAGCCAATGCGTCTGATAGCAATGAGAACATGCGGGGGTATCATCGTTGTCGGGGTATTGCCGCGGCCAAACGAGAGGGCCCCCTTCCATTGTCACTCTTGTGTGTGTGTGTCTATATATATATGTGCTGAAGAAATGCAATATATATGTAGAAGAAATGCAAAATTTATGAATTATGATATGAACTAGAAACAATGAAGACATACATTTTTAAACATTATATTAAAAAATAATAAAGAATGATGAATGTAGATAAGGAGTTTATCACTCTGGAATGCTTGGAGGCTATCTTGACAGCTTCTTTATCACGCAGTTGATTCCAGAGGCCATTTGACGCAAATATTAGGAACAAATCTTGATGTATCAGTTTATGGCTTGCGATAGTTGTTTTAGAACTGGGCGGAGGGTTGTCGAAAGGGGTGGTGTCGGCCAAAGCTCCTGAAACAATCACGTCCTACTGAATTCAGGTTTCTTCAACTAGTAATCTCTAACCGATCTTGTTACCTAATGTATAGATCAAGACTGTAAATGAAATAAAAAAATGGATTAAGAAACGAGAAAAGGCTAAGACAGTATCTAATCACCTCCACGATCCCATTGACACACAACACTTATCCAACCTCAATTAATATATTGGGGTCATCTGGGTGTTGGCTTATGACTTTCAGCCTTTCGTAAACTTCCCAGGCATTGTGATTGTACGAAGACGCTCTGCAATCACATCTTTTTCATCAACAATGTTATGTCCCAACACTGCGCTTCAATCGTCTAAATTTCTCAGGTAATGCATGTCCTGCACAATCGCGCCAACGAGGCAACTCGATTCGACGAAAAAAAGCCTCTGGACAGACTTTCGAGAACCTTCCACAATCTGCAAGAATTCCTCCTCGATATCTTGGAATGCTGTCTTCATCATCTGGACTGACATCCATCCATCCTCCTTAACAAATCCTAATCAATTTCAAACCACATGATGAAATACATATCACAACCTCATAAATCCGGTTTAACTTAGAAAACATGAGGGTAATGTGTAAGTTAACAATCAATTTCCGACTTAAAAAACTTAAATAGAGTAATGCGTAAGCTCACAGTCGATTTCCGGCTTAGAAGACAAAAAAATGGTAATGCATAAACTCATTGTCGAATTTTGAGAACATCGTAAACTCCGAGTAATGTATTGTAAGAGGTGGTTAAAACCCGCTCCTGGTCCTCGAACTCGGCGTTGTCCTAAGCTACCGCTAATGAGAAGTTACCGGATGCGTGCAACTTGAGAGCTATCCCATTGGTGTCATTCGTCAGGACTTGGAAGTTGAAAAGGCTGACTTATCAGTTTCAAGAATGAAGACATCATCACTCTTTGAATGCTAAGGAGCACAAAAAGAGCGAAATGGAATAAAAATGAAGATACTGGTGAAAGACAATGTTTTTTCGTCTGCGTACGGGTTCATCCGAGATGATCTGCGCTGAGATAAGAAATCATCTCCGCGGGGATCGAACGGGTTCACGAATCAATTTATTTTTTTAGTTTTCGATCTACCCCATTCATTCTTCCATGCGTTAAAATGGTGTCGAAGAACGAATGAAGTAGATCGAAAACTAAAAAAACAAATTGATTGGTGAACCGTTCGATACCCGCGGAGATGATTTCCGATCTCCGCGCAGATCATCTCGGATGAACCCGGACGCAGACGAAAAACGTTGTCTTTCACCAGGTTTGTAATTTTTGTGGTGCACCGCATCGAAGTGAGGAATGTTATACTAATTTATATCCTCAAAATTTTTCTTATGGAAATAATTTTGAGTTTATTTATGAAAATTATTATTCGAACTTTGATGAAAATGATTTCTCTAGTTTGCATGCTAATGATTTTTCCGATTATAATAATTTTTCTTCTAGCTCCGATGTAGATTATTCATGGTGGGATGTTCACCCAGATAGTTTCTGTAGCGAGGATGATAATTATTTAGGTCTGAATTTTTGTTCTTTTTCTTGTGCACCGCACATTTCAGTTTCTAATTTTGGTGGAATTTCCCAATTTCAATTTAATTCTACTCCCCAAAATTTAGATACGAGTATTGTGTCCTGTAGTGAAATTTTGCCGTCTTCAAAAAATTTTCTTGTGGAGAAACATGAATCTTCATGTATTCCCCTCGCTTCTTATTCCGAAGATCAGGAAAAATTATTTTACCAAGAATATCTTAAGGTTATGGGCACGCCAGGTGAATTAGAAGAAGAACATGTTTCTTCTACTACCGATTTTTCTCCTGTTCTTAATGAATTTTTAAGCACAACACATACAAATTTAGGAATTCAAATTTATGAAAATTTTGTGTCCAATGATTGTACTTCTCTTGGTAATTCACTTGAATTTTCAAAAGAAATTTTAATTTTAGAAAATGAACATCCACCACTTAATCTTTTTCTTTCACACGACCCTCCTCTGTGTGAAATTGTTTCTGACACATTTGTTTGTGATTTTTCTTATTCTAATGTTTTTTATGTAAGAGATGAGCCATTGCACCCAACCGTCTTCGACGATCCATTTGTCCCTCAACTACAAAATTCCAAATCACCCCAGGTATGTATAGCTGATTTGGAGTTGCATGTTCAAGCTAAAAGCCAAAAGAAGAATCCTCAAATAAGCGGAGGAGTAGTCAGACGACCGATTTCGGCACATTCACCTAAGCGTGAATTAGGGGAGTCGCCTGTGCACCTTTATTTTTATTTTCATTTTTCTTAACAATAACCGTCTAGGTTAAAGACGGGAAAAAAACGCTCTTGGGAGACACCCCTTGTTTATCTTTTCCTTTCTTGCATTTGTTTTCCTATGCACTTTTCTTTTTCTTATTTTTCCCTCCAACTTAGTTTTTTAACAGCAAGGACGATGTTTACCTCTAGTCTGGGGGAATTACATGTTCTCTTTTTCTTTATTAGAAAAATTTCAAAAAGTTTTTGCTTTTTCTTTCTCTTATTATAAAAAAAATTGGAAAAAAGAAAGAAAGTGAAATCTAATTTCTTGGAAAGAGAGATTTGGGCTTTTATCCCATCGTATCTCATAGTACCTTGCGAACCCTTCACCTAGTAGTCCTTGGGAAGACCAAGAAGTAAAAAAATAATTACTATATTTAGGCATAATATTCCAAAATTCAAAAAAAAAAATAGAAAACCTAAACAACTCTTTAGTATTTTGAGTCAAATTTTGCTTTGTCTTTAGTACCCCATGACTATGACTTTTCTTATTTTTAATCATTTATATACTTGCATAGTTAGAATAAATTTCTCTAATTTTCATTTTGCCTATGTTTCATGAGTAATATGTTGGCTCATGCAGTGTTTCTACTTAAGGCAGCATGTTATTTTCGAAAAACTTTCTTGAATATTTACACTTTTTCATAGCTATCTTTTTATACTTTTCACTTTTATAAAATCTAACATCCCTTATTTTCTTTTCTAAAAATCTTTGTAATGCTGATTAGTGTTGAGTGTAGTAGATGCGAACCAATCTATACGCTTGTTATTTTCATTTTCATGAAAAGTTAATTCTCTTTATTTTCTATCTAGAATTTACTTCTCTTGAATTTTTCAACACTTTGCTTTAAATAAATTTGAAAGCATGAATATGATCAAGACATTTTATTGAATAGATTGAGCCTTTGTATTCCAAACCTTAAAATTTTAATCATTGTTAGCCACCTTGTGCCTTTTCCGTTCCTTTTGGTACCTCCACTTATTTTTCACCAAAGCCAAATAACCTACCTATGTTGCACACAAATTTATTTTGAGCTTTATATGTTGCTAATGTGTACTACATTTTATGCAGATGGTGGAAGTTTCAATTATTTCATGATGACTACAAAAGAAGGAATTAAATAGCAAAAAAAAACAAAAAATTGATGAAAAAATATTTAAAAAATTATGTGAAAAAATCATGAAAAAAGCTATTTTTGATCCCAATTCTATATATCAAAAATAATTTGGGGTATCAAAAATTATTTTTAGCAACACTTTCATGCAAAGCTCTCCCTTATGTTTAAGTGTGCTTGAACTCGTCATTTCTATCTTTTTGATTTCCGCACCTTTAAACCCAAGCCAAAAAGTTACGCCTAATGAAAGTCCTTTTGATTCATGCTTCCTAGGTTTATTTTAGTACGGTAGCGAGGAAGTAAATTGGGTAAATTTTTAGGTAGGAGTATGGATTTTTGACTTGAATTGATATGATTATAAAATATCTCTAAGATTTTAGTAGCAATTCAATGCGCTTTTCATTCGTCATGTTACTTAGTTTTTACTTTTGCTAAAATATGAGATGATTTATTTTATGTTAGTGGAATTTATAAAATTGTTTGCTAAGATTAAGTAATAATTTTCAGTTTGTTTTTCATAGTTTCCCTACCCTTAATTTCGCATCGTACTCGTGTACAACATAGCCAAATTGTTTGATTAGTTTATTTTATTTTTGCTAGCTTGTATGTGTTTGCTTGGGAACAAGCAAAATATTTAGTCTGGGGGAATTTGATAACGCATAATTTAGCTTAAATTATTAACGTAAAAATATTAGTTTTCATATATAAAAATATATATATTTTCACCTGTTAATATGTCAATTTGCTTTTTAGATACTTTTTATTATAAATTATGCTAATATTATTTTATTGTTATTTTGCCGGCTTGGGAGTGATTTTTGCACGTCCAAAATAAAAAGCCCGCTGCGAAGTTTTGATCCAAATACATGCGTACGTGCATCTTTGCAAAGTCAAGCCTGTCACCTGAATCTTTTTATTTGCATGAAAGCCATCACCTTTCCATGCACATGAACTTGTCATCAATCCCATCCTCACGTGAAATCCACTATCAAATCTTCCATTTAATTATAAACATCCATTCATTTTTCCATGCAAACCTTTCAACTTCAATGGATTCGGTTTGATGAAATTAATTAATTTTTCCATTATCAATTCTCTCCAAGCATTCGGTTCTCTCTTCCACATCAATGCAACCACTTCTCAATTCTTCCCATTTAATTACAAATACCCGCCCACCTCATGGAGCAGCCCAACCTCAACTCCTTTTTTCATCTTCAACGCACCAATAAATGCTCCTCTCCAATTTAATTCAGCAGCCCATTCAGTTCTCTCTTTCTTTTTCATTCAGCTGCCCATTCAAATTCCTCCAATAAATAAAAGGAGCCGTTTAACATCATTGCAGCTCTTTAATTCTTCCAAGTAGCCGGTCAACCACCTTTCACATACTCCTCTTGCATGAAATTATTATTATATATATATTCTCATTTAATGCCACCTCATCATGCAAATTATATTGGTGCAAAGTTTTTATTGGATGCATCGTATTTGTGATTCTTGGCTTCTTCATTTTTTTTGCCGACTATCAAATTATTCTGCCTATAACATTAGTTGTCGCCTGCCGAATGTAGCACCTTTTACCTGCGGGCATCGAACATAAGTGTAGCTCAATCAATTTCCTTTATGTTGATGCATGCCGAATGTCCATGTGTGCGCAGCCCGCATGAGAAGCCATCAGAGGAGCATCGAACACGGGCTTAGCCCGTGCGAACAGGGCGGGCGCAAGTGAAGGCATACCCGATCATGTGCCCGTGTTTGATTTTTGGAAAAATAGCGGAAGGTGTGATAGCTTCTTCGCAGTGCCGTGCCCTAAGACCCTCCTCGACGGCAAAAACGACTAGCAACCTTGCCTCCATCCCGATAGACGGCGCCTCCTAAGCTTCGAGCCTTCGGCAGAGAGGATCTTTTATTCTCCTTCCCCAAAATAGTCCTTCTCCTCCTCGCTTCTTCGACCTGTTCTTTGCTTCAAACCTTCACCCGGCAGCCTCCGTTCGTCGGACTATGATTTTCTGGTTCAACTTTCTCTCTTATTTCTCTCTCCTTTTGAGTTTTTTTCTGGTTCATATGCAGGTAGATCTGTCACGGGTCCTGTTCGGTTCCGGTTCTACTAAGATTATGAACCGAACCGCTAAGGTAACTATTATTTAAATTAGAACCAAAACCTTATTTGGTTTGACAAGTTCCGATTCCGCCATAATTTTTGGAACTATTGTGTTAACGGTTCTGGTTATGGTTCAACAAGAACCAAAATCAAACCGACAAATAATAACTTGGTCCGGTTCCAATCGGTTCTATGTGTCATAGTTTTAATTATTTTATAACTATAATTTGAGTCATTAGACGCAATGACAAAAATTATTATCTTATAAAAATATATATTCGAAAAGGAAAGAAGCTTGGGGTGAGGATAATAAACTTGCCAATCGACGCTTATTGGTTTTTCACGGTGCTTGCTTCAGGGTTGAGCGAAGGAGTGAGGCAAAGATGCAACAATGGATGTGGAGGAAACTTGAAAGGACATCCATAAAAAAAATTGAGAGATACCTGGAGGTGTTGAAAGCAGAAAAACTTTTGGGACGGTGGCTAAACTTGCCCGAGCTCGGCGATAGCTCTAGATTGCTTCGAATGCCTACTGTCGTGGATGATCACATCGCTCTTTCGGTTAGGGGTAGACAAGGAGGCCTCTAACAAGGAGCAAAATGACTGGTAATAATGAGAAGAATAGGGAACGCGTAGAGCCATAATTTGTCGAGAGACGAGTGAGAAAATGAGAGAATTGCGCGGGTGCCATTGATCTACGGTCAGGATGGTTTGTGTGATCCGACATCGTTATACCAAAACGATTATTGAATCAGAGTCCCATTCCAAGATCTAAGTCCAGGAAGGATCATTTTCTGCCACTTGGCGGAATGAATGAAGGAGGTCAAAAATAAAAAAAATCGGAGGGGCAAAGTTAACCAGTTCGGTTTTTTTTACAAAAGAGATTTCAAAATTCGGGGATCAGACGCATGAATTTTGCGTTACACCAAGATGGAGTACTTTTTTGTATAATATAGTAAGTATAGATACTATAGATAGATTATAAAAAATAACAAAATTAATAATATAAATATATTATATAAAAAAATAAACGGGTTGTAATTCAGTTCTGCTTCGGTCCGGTTCAGATCGAATCTAAAAATTCTGAAACCGCTTGAGACTTGTATGTTGCGGTTCTGATTTCGGTTCCGGTCCAGATAATAAAATGAAAGAATTGCACCTGAACCATTGTTGTCCACGGTTCCAAAATTCAAACCGGAACCCGAATAAATCGCGAACGGTTCGTTCTGGTTCTTTGCGGTTCCGGTTCGGTTTATGATTTTCGGTTTTAAGTGACAGCTCTATATGCTGGGGACATCATGCACAAACTACACAAACTGCACAAACTGCACAAACTGCACAAACTGCACAAACTGCATAAACTGCACAAACTGCACAAACTATTTATCTATTATAAAAAAACCAAGTATTATATTTATCAAAGGGTAAACTCCGTCTGGAACTCGACTAAGATTGGAGTCTATTATGTATTCATAGATGTATGGCTGTTGGAAATTAGAATTAGGGCTCTCTAACTTCTAAGTATGTCTATATGTGGTAGATTGGAGATACTATAATAAAGCTGTTTGACAAGCCCCATTTTCATGTATGGCCGAATCCTCAAACTCCTTTATGGTGTTTCTTGCAAGTTGCAGACACTATTCGAATTCTCCTCCTCAATGCTCTGATTGAAAGTTTATAGAAGAAAAATGATTTACGATGAGGGAAATGTAATTAAAAAAGTAAATTTTCTAGTTGATTTCAATTCTCAATTTAAACTCCCAATCAAAAGATTGTGCTCACGATTATCCCATGGCAAAGCGATTTTTCTTGCAACTCATTCCCGGTTCAAGACCATCAAGTCTCTGTTCTTTAAATTGGTTTGATTTGTGTTGTGACCCATACTAAACAATTATTCTACTTGTAAAAAGATGGACTTTGAAAAGAGAAAACAGTAAAAACTATATGTTTGATTAAATGTATTCAATATTCACTTCTCTCCGCTTTTTGATACCTGATACCACTCTTGAATGTTAAGAGATGCTTTCATTTATTTGAGGTCAACTCTTTATTTTTGTGATTTTGAACTTTTGAGTGTTTATCTTATTTAATTGTCTTCTACATTTCAAATATCTATTAAAATTTAATAGTTGATTGTTGTATTATAGTTTGATGCATCCTTTATTGCATCACATTGTCTATGTTATGATCTTCTAAACTCTTCAGAAAAGTTTAATCAATTGAATTGTTTAATTTGATGTCCCCGCATGTTACAGTTTGTTTCATTAATTGGAATGTTATTGAGTTTGATAAACTGAAGATTGCAAGGTCGGCTTATTCAAAAGTTTTAGCTTTTCCATTTAATTTAAGATGTGCACAATATAGTTTAATTCACTAGTATGCAAGATCTTGATCCAACATGTAAATATTATGGAAGCAAGTAGGAAAGAAAATTTTGTTAGAAGCCTAATATCTATTCAAATAAGAAGAGGTTAATGAAATGTATAATTATGGTCCCTCAATCTCGATCAAAACTAGGAAGGCCAGAGCAAGGTCTTCATCCTACTCTTCCCACTTGATATGAAGAGCAGAACATTGAATTTGAAAAGAGCATTGCATTTACAAGTGTGAATACTGTCATTTTTTGATCAAAAACAAGACAGCTTTGGGCTTCTTAGATTCATTTCTCCTCTCACTTGTTGCAAAATTTGGATCATTTTTCTGCACTCTTTGTTTCATATCTTTTCTATAGAACTTGGATTTAGGCATGTTTTTAATAAGATTTTGCAATGGGTTTCACATTGAAGATGTCGATGAGAACCAATTTAAATGAAACCACAGACGGACGGACCCCATTTGCAACCGTTGAAGGTACTATCATGGCCGCACATGGCCCCCTTGCTCAGTCCACCCAAGTGCACTCTTCCGGATGTCGCTCAATTTCTCATTGCATTTCGGGGGACTACGAGCAGCGGGAGTGTCGTCGTGCAAAGCCAATGCATAGCAATGAGAACGGGCGGGGGTATCGTCGTTGCTTGGGTATTGCCGCGGCAACACGAGAGGGCCCCCTTCGATTGTCACTCATGTGTGTGTGTGTGTGTCTATATATATATGTGCTGAAGAAATGCAATATATATGTAGAAGAAATGCAAAATTTATGAATTATCTCCAAAATGATAGGAACTAGAAACAATGAAGACATACATCTCTAAACATTTTATTAAAAAATAATAAAGAATGATGAATGTAGATAAGGAGTTTATCACTCTGCAATGCTTGTAGACTATCTTGACAGCTTCTTTATCACTCAGTTGATTCCAGAGGCCATTTGATGCAAATATTAGGAACAAATCTTGATGTATCAGTTTACGGCTTGCGATAGTCTGTTTAGAACTGAGCGGAGGGTTGTCGAAAGGGGTGGTGTCGGCCAAAGCTCCTGAAACAATCACGTCCTACTGAATTCAGGTTTCTTCAAATAGTAATCTCTAACCGATCTTGTTACCCAATGTATAGATCAAGACTGTAAATGAAATTAGAAAAAAAATGGATTAAGAAACAAGAAAAGGCTAAGACAGTATCTAATCACCTCCATGATCCCTTTGACAGCAACACTTATCCAACCTCAATTAATATATTGGGGTCATCTGGGTGTTGGCTTATGACCTTCAGACTTTCGTAAACTTCCCAGGCATTGTGATTGTACGCAGACACTCTGCAATCACATCTTTTTCATCAGCAATGCTACGTCCCAACACTGCCCTTGAATTGCCTAAATTTCTCAAGTAATGCATGTCCTGCACAATCGCGCCAACGAGGCAACTCGATTCGACGAACAAAAGCTTCTGGACAGACTTTTGAGAACCTTCCACAATCTGCAAGAATTCCTCCTCGATATCTTGGAATGCCTTCTTCATCATCTGGACTGACATCCATCCATCCTCCTTAACAAATCCTAATCAATTTCAAACCACATGATGAAATACATATCACAACCTCATAAATCCAATTTAACTTAGAAAACATGAGGGTAAAATGTAAGTTAACAATCAATTTTCGACTTAGAAAACATGAAGAGAGTAATGCGTAAGCTCACAGTCGATTTCCGACTTAGAAGACAAAAAATGGTAATGCATAAACTCATTGTCGATTTTTGAGAACATCATGGTGATGAGGAAAAGAGCAGTCTCTGCACCGCCATGACCATCATAAACTCCGACTAATGTACCGTAAGAGGTGATTAAAACCCGCTCCTAGTCATCGAACTCGGCATTGGCCTGAGCCACCGCTAATGAGAAGTTACCGGAGGGATGCAACTTGAGAGCTGTCCCATATGTGTCATTCGTCAGGACTAGGAAGTTGAAAAGACCGATTTATCAGTTTCAAGAATAAAGACATCATCACTCTTTGAATGATAAGGAGCAGAAAAAGAGCGAAATGGAATAAAAATGAAGATGCGGGTGAAACACAATGTTTTTTCATCTGTGTCCGGGTTCATCCGAGATGATGTGCGCGGAAATCAAAAATCATCTCCGCGGGTATGAACGGGTTCACCAATCAATTTGTTTTTTTAATTTTCGATCTACTCCATTCATTCTTCCATGCGTTAAAATGGTGTCGAAGAACGAATGGAGTATATCGAAAACTAAAAAAACAAAATGATTGGTGAACCCGTTCGATACCCGCAGAGATGATTTCCGATCTCCGCGGAGATCATCCCGGATGAACCCGAACGCAGATGTAAAAACATCGTTTTTCACCCATATCTCCATTTTATTCCATTTCTCTCTTTTAAGGTTATGATGCCTTCATTCTTGAAACTGATAAGTCGGCCTTTTCAACTTCCTAGTCCTGACGACGAGCACCAATGAGACAGCTCTCAAGTTGCACGCCTTCGGTGACTTCTCATTAGCGGTGGCTCAGGACAACGTTGAGTTTGAGGACCAGGGGCAGGTTTTAACCACCCCTTACGGTACATTACTCAGAGTTTACGTTGGTCATGCCGGTGCAGAGACTGCTTATTTCCTCGTCACCATGATGTTCTCAAAAACCGACAATGAGTTTTCACATTACCCTTTTTTTGTCTTTTAAGTCGGAAATCGACCGTGAACTTACACATTACTCTCTTCTTGTTTTCTAAGTCGGAAATCGATTGTTAGCTTACACATTACCCCCATATTTTCTAAGTTAAGCCGGATTTATGAGGTTGTGATTTATATTTCATAATGCAGTTTGAAATTGATTAGGTTTGTTAAGGAGGATGGTTGGATGTCAGTCCAGATGATGAAGAAGGCATTCCAAGAGATCGAGGAGGAATTCTTGCGGATTGTGGAGGGTTCTCGAAAGTCTACCCAGAAGCTTCTTTTCATCGAATCGAGTTGCCTCGTTGGCGTGATTATGCATGACATGCATTACCTGAGAAATTTAGGTGATTCAAGGGAGTGTTGGGAAATAATATTGCTGATGAAAAAAATGTGATTGCAGAGTGTCTGCGTACAGTCACAATGCCTGAGAACTTTACAAAAGGCTGAGGGTCATATGCCAACAACCCAGATGACCCTAATATATTAATTGAGGTTGGATAAGTGTTATGTGTCAAACTGATCATGAAGGTGATTAGATACTGTCTTAGCATTTTCTTGCTTCTTAATCCAATTTTTTTTTCTGATTTCAATTACAGTCTTGATCTATACATTATGTAACAAGATCGGTTAGAGATTACTACTTGAAGAAACTTGAATTCAGCAGGACGCGATTGTTTCAGGAGCTTTGGCCGACGCCACCCCCTTCGACAACCCCGCGCTCCGTTCTAGACCGACTGTTGTGAGCCGTAAATTGATATCAAGATTTGTTCCTAATATTTGCGTCAAATGGTCTTTGGAATCAACTGAGTGATTAAGATGCTGTCGAGATAGTCTCCAGGCATTCTAGAGTGGTAAACTCTTTATCTACATTCATATTTCTTTATTAGTTGGATTGAGTTGCCTCGCTTATGCGGTTGTGCACGACATGCTTTACCTTGAAATTTAGGCAATTTAAGGGCAGTGCTGAGATGTAACTGCTACGGATCGGTTTCGGATCCTACGTCAAGTATCTAGATATATTATTATTATCGAGTTGAGTGTTGTATCGAGTCTATCGAGTCAAGTTGTGCGAATTGTGTTGTTTTATTAGTCGAGTCCGTTATGTTGTTTTATTAGTTTTTGGGTTATTTACACCCACACCATTGAGGGTCTTATATAAGTCCATGTAGTCATGTAATGAGGAAGAAATGAAGTTCTAGTTCTTGTCCCCTTTGTTGTGAGATCTTGGTGGCTCTCTCCTTTAACGAGCAACCTCGCGTAGGCAGCCGCGATTAAGGCTCCGTTGTATTCTCCACCACCATCATCACCGACTCCGGCGAGTTACCTTTGTTACGGAAGTAGGCCGGTAACAACTTGGTATCAGAGCCTTCTAGGTCCTCTTCCGCTGACGCACTCCAACATCGCACCGGCGCCGCTTCCGCCCCCTCGATCCCCTCTTCCTCCCCCTTACAACAAGCCGCTATTGTTTTCCCCGTCTTCCTCATACCAGCAGCCAACTGCATCATCGTCTTCACCGTATCAACTACTTCACACGCTAGCTTCTCGGTCCTGCGTCGACCCCCCCACCGCCCTCCTCTTCATCGTCGACGCCTCAGCTCCACTAGCTCACCTACGTTCAGCTTTCCCGACGAGTCCGTCAGTTTCGTCGACGCCCTTTTCCGTGTCGTCCTCGCCCTGACGTTGTGTCAACGCTCATCTTCCGCCTTGTTTCATCACCTACTGAATGATTAGTGTGAGATAAAACTGAGAAGATAAATTAGCATGAAGCCCACAAAGCAATATATGAATTAAAGATTTAAAATTTTAAATATGATGTATGCAAGATCTTGATCCAACATGTAAATACTGTGGAAGCAAGCCGGAAGAAAATTTAGTTACAAGCCTAATATCTATTCAAATAAGAAGAGGTTAATGAAATGTATAACTATGGTCCCTCAATCTCAATCAAAACAAGGAAGGCCGGAGCAAGGTCTTCATCCTACCCTTCCCACTTGATATGTAGAGCAGAACATTGAATTTCAAAAGAGCATTGCATTTACGAGTGTGAATACTGCCATATTTTGATCAAAAACAAGTTAGCTTTGGGCTTCTTAGATTCATTTCCCCTCTCATTTCTTGCAAAATTTGGAGCATTTTTCTGCGCTCTTTGTTTCATATCTTTTCTATAGAACTTGGATTTAGGCATGTTTTTTAATATGATTTTGCAATGGGTTTTACATTGAAGATGTCGATGAGAACCAATTTTAATGAACCCATAGACGAACGGACCCCATTCGCAACCGATGAAGGTACTATCATGGCCGCACATGGCCCCCTTGCTCAGTCCACCCAAGCGCACTCTTCCGGATGTCGCTCAATTTCTCATTGCATTTCGGGGGACTGCGAGCAGCAGGAGTGTCGTCGTGCAAAGCCAATGCGTCTGATAGCAATGAGAACATGCGGGGGTATCGTCATTGCCGGGGTATTGCCGCGGCCACACGAGAGGGCCCCCTTCCATTGTCACTCATGTTTGTGTGTCTATATATTTGTGTGCTGAATAAATGCAATATATATGTAGAAGAAATGCAAAATTTATGAATTATCTCCAAAATGATATAATCTAGAAACAATGAAGACATACATCTCTAAACATTATATTAAAAAATAATAAAGAATGATGAATGTAGATAAGGAGTTTATCACTTTGGAAAGCTTGGAGGCTATCTTGACAGCTTCTTTATCACTTAGTTGATTCCAGAGGCCATTTGACGCAAATATTAGGAACAAATCTTGATGTATCAGTTTACGGCTTGCGACAGTCGGTTTAGAACTGAGCGGAGGGTTGTCGAAAGGGTTGGTGTCGGCCAAAGCTCCTGAAACAATCACGTCCTACTGAATTCAGTTTTCTTCAACTAGTAATCTCTAACTGATCTTGTTACCTAATGTATAGATTAAGACTGTAAATGAAATCAGAAAAAAAAGGATTAAGAAACGAGAAAAGGCTAAGACAGTATCTAATCACCTCCATGATCCCATTGACATGCAACACTTATCCAACCTCAATTAATATATTGAGGTCATCTGGGTGTTGGCTTATGACCTTCAGCCTTTCGTAAACTTCCCAGGCATTGTGATTGTACGCAGACACTCTGCAATCACATCTTTTTCATCAACAATGTTACGTCCCAACACTGCCCTTCAATCGCATAAATTTCTCAGGTAATGCATGTCCTGCACAATCGCGCAAACGAGGCAACTCGATTCGACGAAAAAAAGCTTCTGGACAGACTTTCGAGAACCTTCCACAATCTGCAAGAATTCCTCCTCGATATCTTGGAATGCCTTCATCATCATATGAACTGACATCTATCCATCCCCCTTAACAAATCCTAATCAATTTCAAACCACATGATGAAATACATATCACAACCTCATAAATCTGGTTTAACTTAGAAAACATGAGGGTAATGTGTAAGTTAACAATCAATTTCCGACTTAAAAAACTTAAAGAGAGTAATGCGTAAGCTCATTCGATTTCCGACTTAGAAGACAAAAAATGGTAATGCATAAACTCATTGTCGATTTTTGAGAACATCATGGTGATGAGGAAGTGAGCAACCTCTGCACCGCCATGACCATCGTAAACTCCGAGTAATGTACTGTAAGAGGTGGTTAAAACCCGCTCCTAGTCCTCGAAATCGGCGTTGTCCTGAGCCACCGCTAATGAGAAGTTACCGGATACGTGCAACTTGAGAGCTGTCCCATTGGTGTCATTCATCAGGACTAGGAAGTTGAAAAGACCGACTTATCAGTTTCAAGAATGAAGACATCATCACTCTTTGAATGCTAAGGAGCACAAAAAGAGCGAAATGGAATAAAAATGAAGATACTGGTGAAAGACAATGTTTTTTCGTCTGCGTCCGGGTTCATCCGAGATGATCTGCGCGGAGATCGGAAATCATCTCCGCGGGGATCGAACGGGTTCACGAATGAATTTGTTTTTTTAGTTTTCGATCTACTCCATTCATTCTTCCATGCGTTAAAATGGTTTCGAAGAACGAATGGAGTAGATCGAAAACTAAAAAAATAAATTGATTGGTGAACCCGTTCGATACCCACGGAGATGATTTCCGATCTCCACGCAGATCATCTTGGATGAACCCGGACGCAGACGAAAAAACATTGTCTTTCACCAGGTTTGTAATTTTTGTTCTTTTTCTTGTGCACCGCAGTTTCGATTTCTAATTTTGGTGGAATTTCCCAATTTCAATTTAATTCTCCTAGCCAAAATTTAGATACGAGTATTGTATCTTGTAGTGAAATTTTGCCGTCTTCAAAAATTTTTCTTGTGGAGAAACATGAATCTTCATGTATTCCCCTCGTTTCTTATTCCGAAGATCAGGAAAAATTATTTTACCAAGAATATCTTAAGGTTATGGGCACGTCAGGTGAATTAGAAGAAGAACATGTTTCTTCTCCTACTACCGATTTTTCTCCTGTTCTTCATGAATTTTTGAGCACAACACATACAAATTTAGGAATTCAAATTTATGAAAATTTTGTGTCCAATGAATGTACTTATCTTGGTAATTAACTTGAATTTTCAAAAGAAATTTTAATTTTAGAAAATGAACATCCGCCACTTAATCTTTTTCTTTCACACGACCCTCCTCTGTGTGAAATTGTTTCTAACACGTTTGTTTGTGATTTTTCTTATTCTAATGTTTTTTATGTAAGAGATGAGCCATTGCACCCAACCGTCTTCGACCATCCATTTGTCCCTCATCTACAAAATTCCAAATCACCCCAGGTATGTATAGGTGATTTGGAGTTGCATGTTCAAGCTAAAAGCCAAAAGAAGAATCCTCAAATAAGCGGAGGAGTAGTCGGACGACCGATTTTGGCACATTCACCTAAGCGTGAATTAAGGGATTCGCCTGTGCACCTTTATTTTTATTTTCCTTTTTCCTAACAATAACCGTCTAGCTTAAAGACGGGAAAAAAATGCTTTTGGGTGACACCCCTTGTTTATCTTTTCCTTTCTTGCATTTGTTTTCCTATGCACTTTTCTTTTTCTTGTTTTTCCCTCCAACTTAATTTTTTAACATCGAGGACGATGTTTCCCTCTAGTCTGGGGGAATTACATGTTCTCTTTTTCTTTATTAGAAAAATTTCAAAAAGTTTTTGCTTTTTCTTTCTCTTATTATAAAAAAATTTGGAAAAAAGAAAGAAAGTGAAATCTAATTTCTTGGAAAGGGAGATTTGGGCTTTTATCCCATCGTATCTCATAGTACCTTGCGAACCCTTCACCGGGTTGTCCTTGGGAAGTCCAAGAAGTAAAAAAACAATTAATATATTTAGGCATAATATTCCAAAATTCCAAAAAAAAAAATAAATAGAAAACCTAAACAACTCTTTAGTATTTTGAGTCAAATTTTGCTTTGTCTTTAGTACCCCATGACTATGACTTTTCTTGTTTTTAATCATTTATATACTTGCTTAATTAGAATAAATTTCTCTAATTTTCATTTTGCCTATGTTTCATGAGTAATATGTCGACTCATGCAGTGTTTCTAATTAAGGTAGCATGCTATTTTCGAAAAACTTTCTTGAATATTTGCACTTTTTCATAGCTATCTGTTTATACTTTTCACTTTTATAAAATCTAACATCCCTTATTTTCTTTTCTAAAAATCTTTGTAATGTTGATTCGTGTTGAGTGTAGTAGATGCGAACCAATCTAGACGCTTGTTTTTTTCATTTTCATGAAAAGTTAATTCTCTTTATTTTCTATCTAGAATTTACTTCTCTTGAATTTTTCAACTCTTTGCTTTAAATAAATTTGGAAGCATGAATATGATCAAGGCATTTTATTGAATAGATTGAGCCTTTTTATTCCAAACCTTAAAAGTTTAATCATTGTTAGCCACCTTGTGCCTTTTCCTTTCATTTTGGTAGCTCCACTTATTTTTCACCAAAGCCAAATAGCCTACCTATGTTGCACACAACTTTATTTTGAGCTTTATATATTACTAGTGTGTACTACATTTTATGAAGATGGTGGAAGTTTCAATTATTTCATGATGGCTACAAAAGAAGGAATTAAATAGCAAAAAGCAAACAAAAAATTGATGAAAAAATATTTGAAAAATTATGTGAAAAAGATTATGAAAAAAAGCTATTTTTGATCCCAATTCTATATATCAAAAATAATTTGGGGTATCAAAAAATATTTTTAGCAACACTTTCATGCAAAGCTCTCCCTTATGTTTAAGTGTGCTTGAACTCGTCATTTCTATCTTTTTGATTTCCGCACCTTTAAACCCAAGCCAAAACGTTACGCCTAATGAAAGTCCTTTTGATTCATGCTTCCTAGGTTTATTTTTAGTACGGTAGCGAGGAAGTAAATTGGGTAAATTTTTAGGTAGGAGTATGGATTTTTGACTTGAATTGTTATGATTATAAAATGTCTCTAAGATTTTAGTAGCAATTCAATGCGCTTTTCATTCGTCATGTTACTCAGTTTTTACTTTTGCTAAAATATGGGATGATTTATTTTATGTTAGTGGAATTTATAAAATTATTTGCTAAGATTATGTAATAATTTTCAGTTTGTTTTTCATAGTTTCCCTACCCTTAATTTTGCATCGTACTCGTGTACAACATAGCCAAATTGTTTGATTAGTTTATTTTATTTTTGCTAGCTTGTATGTGTTTGCTTGGGGACAAGCAAAATATTTAGTCTGGGGGAATTTGATAACGCATAATTTAGCTTAAATTATTAACGTAAAAATATTAGTTTTCATATATAAAAATATATATATTTTCACCTATTAATATGTCAATTTGCTTTTTAAATACTTTTTATTATAAGTTATGCTAATATTATTTTATTGTTATTTTGCCGGCTTGGGAGTGATTTTTGCACGTCCAAAATAAAAAGCCCGCTGCGAAGTTTTGATCCAAATACATGCGTACGCGCATCTTTGCAAAGTCAAGCCTGTCACATGAATATTTTTATTTGCATGAAACCGTCACCTTTCCATGCACATGAACTTGTCATCAATCCCATCCTCACGTGAAATCTACTATCAATTCTTCCATATAATTATAAACATCCATTCATTTTTCCATGCAAACCTTTCAACTTCAATGGATTCGGTTTGATGAAATTAATTAATTTTTCCATTATCAATTCTCTCCAAGCATTCGGTTTTCTCTTCTACATCAATGCAGCCACTTCTCAATTCTTCCCATTTAATTACAAATACCCGCCCACCTCATGGAGCAGCCCAACTTCAACTCCTTTATTCATCTTCAACGCACCAATCAATGCTCCTTTCCAATTTAATTCAGCAGCCCATTCGGTTCTCTCTTTCTTTTTCATTCAGCCGCCCATTCAAATTCCTCCAATAAATAAAAGGAGCCGTTTAACATCATTGCAACTCTTTAATTCTTCCACACATATATATATATATATATATATTCTCATTTAATGCTACCTCTTCATGCAAATTATATTTTTATATATATGGCCGGCCCCACCTCATGAAGCCACCACTTTATTCTCAGAATATGGCCGACCACCCCTTGGTCTCCCATAATTTTATTTCTTGTAATTTTATTATTATTGTGTCTCTTCATCTCCTCTCCCCTCTTTACTCATCTTTTGGCTATAAAAGGAGAAGGGATTCAAGGCATTAAGAAAGGGGGTGGAAGGAAGGCATCGAGTCCACGTTTTTAAGAGAGAGAATTTCAATTTTGTATGAGTGCTACATGTTTGTGAGTTAATTTTAGAAGTTTCTTTTTATATGTATGTTTTCTTTTTCTCTAATATCGTAGTTGTTTTTAGTTTGTACCCTTCTCTTTTTTATATTAATGAAAATGAATATTTCTCTTTCTCCTATTGTTGTTTCTTTTTCTACTATGCGTAACTAGTTTCTTTTCTTAGTGCTTTTGGTTAGTATTGGGATGAAGATTAAATCATAATCTATCGTCGCTAATTTTTAGATTTTTCGTTTCGATTTATTTCCGATTAATTTTTGGTGGCGAGTTTATATTGCTAGTATATAAATTTCGTTATCCGATTGCATCTTAGTGGCCGAGAGGCTCGTGGATACCATAGATCTCTCGGAAATAAAAAGATAATTATATTTTCTTTGAGAATTGGAAATATAATTCCTTTTGGAATTTTGGATTTATATTTCATGCGATTTTAATTTATTTCAAATTTAAGAGATTTTAATTGTAGTATTATTAAAATTAGGCGGTGGTCGTCTCAAGCGAGCCTCCCTCGTATTTTTCAATCCTCCAATCGAAACAGAATTTTAAGAATTAGAATGTATCTTTTGCAATCGGATTCCCAAGAACGCTTAATCAAGTACTAAGTTTATTTTAATTCGTGAATTTGTCTTTCTAGCAATTTTCAATTTGTTGTTTTTAATTTTCCAAAACAAATCCAATTTTCCGCCGATAAATTAATAGAAATTTTGCGTGAGTAAAATTACTCGACAGGCCTCGGTCAAATACGACATCCTTCCTATACTATATTTCGATAGGTATACTTTCCTACATTGGGATATTAGTTGGAATTATTTTTTTAACTTGAAAAATCTCTATCAACAACTCAGGCCCTCAAGCCCTACAACTCAGGCCCTCAAGCCCTACAAACTCAGGCCCTCAAGCCCTACAGCTCAGACCCTCAAACCCTATAAACTTAGGCCCGCAAGTCCTACAGCTCAGACTCTCAAGCCCTACAACTCAGATCTGAAACAAATCCTATAAACTCAGGCTTGTGAAAGCCATACAGAGAAAGAATAAGACAAATTTCTTAGCCGGATGAAGATTGGCTTCTGGACTTGAAGAGAATGCTTTTGATATTGTCTTGGATAACACAGATTCCTCTTCAATCCCTTCTTCCATCTGGTACAGTTCTTATCATGCCGATGTTGCTGGACTGAAACTTGGAGAACACTTGATGAATATCGTATCAGCCGATGTCTCTGGTTCTTGTTCCTTCTTTATGCAGTCTTGTTACTGTTATATTGATTCTTGCGTAAGTTCTCTGTAGTTTTTAGTGCAGATACTTATCTCTTTTATATGACTGAGGAGCTGGCTAAAAGTCTCCTAGAATGTCCTTTAAGTTTCAGAAGCCCATTCCTTAACGACACGCGCTGATTGGACCATCACACGACCGCATTAAATGCATACAACACGATTTGAAATTTCTTGATCTGTCTCGACCTAAGTTATCAAGGCGCGCGCCTAGGCACGCCTGAGGCACCGGACGCACCCCGTTGCGCCCCAGCAAGGCTTAAGTGGGCGATGTGCCTGAGGCGCGCCTAGGCGCGCCAAGGCGCACCCGAGGCACACCTGAGGCGCGCCCAAGGCGCCCAAATGCTGAATTTCAGCAAATTGGGCGCCCAATTCGCAGAAATTCAGCGAATAGGGCGCCCAATTCGTAGAAATTCAGCTAATTGGGAGCCCAATTTGCTGAAATTCAGCGATTTCGGGGCCCAATTCGCATAAATTCAGCGATTTGGGGGCCCAATTCGTTGAAATTCAGCGAATTGGGCACCGAAATTGCTGAAATTCAGCGAATTGGTGGTCCAAGTCGCAAAAATTCAGCGAATTGTGTGCCCCATTCGCTAAAATTCTGCAAATTGGGCGCCCAATTTGCTGAAATTCAGCGATTTGGGGGCCAAATTCGCTGAATTTCAGCTAATTGGGCGCCCCATTCGCTGATTTTCCATGAATTGGGCGTCCAATAACTGATTTTATTTTTTCCCCATTTTGGCGCCTCACGTGCCTCAGGCGTGCGCCTGCGCCTTGCGCCTTGGCTCCAGGGCCCCTTTGCGCCTCGGTGCGCCTTTAATAACTTAGGTCATGACGACATTCGCAACGTCTCGACGACAGAACTTGCCGTTACGCCGATCCATCTTGGGCTTGAGCAAATCTTCAAGTCTTCTTTAATCTTCTTTAGAGAATGACATCTCGACGATACAAAATATCACAGCTGCACTTGCACTTACGATGACATGAAGCCATCTTTAAAGATGTCGTAATCTTGTTGTTGACTTGCGGTCTTCTTGACGATGTCGCTGAAACCATACTGTCTTATCGAAGGTATAGTTGAAACTATACTATCTTATCGACGACATCGTCTTGATCACTCTGCCTTCTCGTCGATATCATTTTGATCATCTTGACGATAAGGCTTCTTTACGACGATGTCTTCGACATTGCCAAATACTTTAGCTTAAGTCTTTCTTAGACCTTACAACGATACCGTCGTGTGATTCCGATTCATACGACGATCTTGGTCTTGATCGATTCTTCTTGCTTTTACGACGATATCGCCGTGTGTACTTTGATGTCACAACGATATCGTCAAATTGTCCATATTATTTCAATGATAACTGTCATGAACCTTCTGCTTATCTCTGAGTATAATTTCGACGATATAGGAGTACTTATTCGACGATATGTCCAGTCCTTCTCGACAATTTTAGACTTAGTGAAATTGGAGAAGTACTAGACATATGATTTACTCTCTGCATGTGTAAACTAAGCATTCCATCAAATACATAATGCTTTTATCACTGACCCGAGCACTTCTTCAAATCTGGAACATTGTTGGGCATTGTTCCCAACACTTATCTATGTTATATGTTTTTTTGCTAACAATTCTAATTCTAATCACTCATTGGGTCTGAGATAAACATTAATGAGTTAGAGATCTCTCCGCTCCTGTGGTAAGACTGATATCCAAGTTTTTTATGTTACCTTTTAATTTGATATTTCTCTTTATTTTTTCACAGATCCATGCATTTTTCTCTTTTAATTTGCAGGTTGTACGAGATATATACTTCCTTACTATTTCTATGCTTTTATTTTATGTTTTAGATTTAGATCTAGCTCTTTCTCTGTTATTATGTCTTGTTTTGCTTTAGATTTTATCACTATTAATTTTTTTTGCATCACCAGATTTCATCCCCTTTAATTTAATCATATTTTCATTATGGACAAGCAATATGAGGGACCATCGTGTTTTTTGATTCATGGCTGAATTTACAGGTCTGTTGGAGTAATTAAGAGTTTAGACTTTTGTTCGTTTCATCTATTTTCAACGATCATTCAGAAAATATCCGACGATTTATTTATTCACTCTTAATTGTCTCCATCATCTTCATCTTCTTGAATGATATTGGTGCAAAATTTTTATTGGATGCATCGTATTTGTGATTCTTGACATCTTCATTGGCGATAGCTCTAGATTGCTTTGAAGGCCTACAATCGTGGATGATCACATCGCTCTTTCGGTTAGGGGTCGACAAGGAGGCCTCTAGCGAGGAGCAGAACGACTGGTAATAAAGAGAAGAATAGGGAACGCGTAGAGCCATAATTTGTCAAGAGACGAGTGAGAAAATGAGAGAATTGCGCGGGTGCCATTCATCTACGGTCAGGATGGTTTGTGCGATCCGACAACGTTATACCAAAGCGATTATTGAATCAGAGTCCCGTTCCAAGATCTAAGTCCAGGAAGGATCATTTTCTGCCACTTGGAGGAATGAATGAAGGAGGTCAAAAATAAAAAAATCAGAGGGGAAAAGTTAGCCCGTTCGGTTTTTTTACAAAAGAGATTTCAAAATTCGGGGATCAGACGCATGAATTTTGCGTTACACCAAGAGGGAGTACTTTTTTGTATAATATAGTAAGTATAGATATTATAGATAGATTATAAAAAATAACAATATTAGTAATATAAATATATTATATAAAAAAAATAAACGGGTTGTAGTTCAGTTCTGCTTCGGTCCGGTTCAGATCGAATCTAAAAATTCTGAAACCGCTTGAGATTTGTATGTTGCGGTTCCGATTTCGGTTCCGGTCCAGATAATAAAATGAAAGAATCGCACATGGACCATTGTTGTTCACGGTTCTAAAATTCAAACCGGAACCCGAATAAATCGCGAACGGTTCGTTCTGGTTCTTTGCGGTTCCGGTTCGGTTTAGGATTTTCGATTTTAAGTGACAGCTCTATATGCTGGGGACATCATGCTCAAACTGCACAAACTATTTATCTACTATAAAAAAACCAAGTATTATATTTATCGAAGGGTAAACTACGTCTGGAACTCGACTAAGATTGGAGTCTATTATGTATTCAATGATGTATGGCTGTTGAAAATTAGAATTAGGGCTCTCTAACTTCTAAGTATGTCTATATGTGGTAGATTGGAGATACTATAATAAAGCTATTTGACAAGCCCCGTTTTCATGTATGGCCGAATCCTCAAACTCCTTTATGGGGTTTCTTGCAAGTTGTAGACACTATTCGAGTTCTCCTCCTCAATGCTGTGATTGAAAGTTTATAGAAGAAAAATGATTTATGATGAGGGAAATGTAATTAAAAAAAGTAATTTTTCTTGTTGATTTCAATTCTCAATTTAAACTCCCAATCAAAAGATTGTGCTCACGATTATCCCATGGCAAACCGAATTTTCTTGCAACTCCTTCCCGGTTCAAGACCATCAAGTCTCTGTTCTTTTAATTGGTTTGATTTGTGTTGTGACCCATACTAAACAATTATTCTACTTGTAAAAAGATGGACTTTGAAAAGAGAAAACAGTAAAAACTATATGTTTGATTAAATGTATTCAATATTCACTTCTCTCCGCTTTTTGATACCTGATACCGCTCTTGAATGTTAAGAGATGCTTTCATTTATTTGAGGTCAACTCTTTATTTTTGTGATTTTGAACTTTTGAGTGTTTATCTTATTTAATTGTCTTCTACATTTCAAATATCTATTAAAATTTAATAGTTGATTGTTGTATTATAGTTTGATGCATCCTTTATTGCATCACATTGTCTATGCTATGATCTTCTAAACTCTTCAGAAAAGTTTAATCAATTGAAATGTTTAATTTGATGTCACCGCATGTTACAGTTTGTTTAATTAATTGGAATGTTATTGAGTTTGATCAACTGAAGATTGTAAGGTCGGCTTATTCAAAGGTATAGTTTTAGCTTTTCCATTTAATTTAAGATGTGCACAATATAGTTTAATTCACTAGTTTGCTCATGAATGTCACTTGAAATAATATTTTTAATATTTAAATTAAAAAAATGATCCAAAATTTAAATTTTTTACTTCGGGCTGGACTAAAAGTCTGGATCTGGCACTGCCTGCGAAAATGCTAGTGTAATTGATCATTTTATCTCTACATTTTGTTGTAA
The DNA here is from genome assembly GCA_033032865.1 of Dactylorhiza incarnata. Classification (NCBI taxonomy): domain Eukaryota; kingdom Viridiplantae; phylum Streptophyta; class Magnoliopsida; order Asparagales; family Orchidaceae; genus Dactylorhiza; species Dactylorhiza incarnata. Next base: position 110,080 of record JAWHQI010000970.1, read on the forward strand.
TATTTTTTTTTGGGGGAGCTACCTTCTATTCGAACATTTTTATTATGTTTACAAATATTTTTCCTTAAAGATATATGTTGCGCATTCATAGATGGTTCAGTGAGCGTTTTGATAAGGATGCAACTTTTGCTTCCAATCTTACTCTTGCCGAAGTGGGGAAAAAGTTGCCAATACTCTTCTCAGAAAAGCGAAATTTTCTGCTTCATTGATAGTATTGCCGATATGGGGCGACATTCTGCTCAGTGAATGTGGTACACTCCACTCACCCAATAGTTTCTTGTCATATTATCAATATTATTTTTGTTCAAATGGTTATCTCATTTCCTAGAAGTACGCCAATATGAATGAATTATATTAAGATTTCTAGGCATCCATGCCTTTTATTGTTCAAATATTTTCACAATATTTGAAATTCACTAATCAAAATTTAACGCTAGATTCTCCTACTGAATGATTAGTGCGAGATAAACCTGAGAAGATAAATTAGCATGAAGCACACAAAGCAAAATATGAATTAAAGATTTAAAATTTTAAATATCATGTATGCATGATCTTGATCCTACATGTAAATATTATGGAAGCAAGTAGGAAAGAAAATTTAGTTACAAGCCTTAATATCTATTCAAATAAGAAGAGGTTAATGAAATGTATAACTATGGTCCCTCAATCTCGATCAAAACTAGGAAGGCCAGAGCAAGGTCTTCATCCTAACTCTTCCCACTTGATATGAAGAGCAGAACATTGAATTTGAAAAGAGCATTGCATTTACAAGTGTGAATACTGTCATTTTTTGATCAAAAACAAGTCAGCTTTGGGCTTCTTAGATTCATTTCTCCTCTCATTTGTTGCAAAATTTGGAGCATTTTTCTGCACTCTTTGTTTCATATCTTTTCTATAGAACTTGGATTTTGGCATGTTTTTAATAAGATTTTGCAATGGGTTTCACATTGAAGATGTCGAATGAGAACCAATTTAAATGAACCCACAGACGGACGGACCCCTATTTGCAACCGTTGAAGGTACTATCATGGACGCACATGGCCCCCTTGATGAGTCCACCCAAGCGCACTCTTTCGGATGTCGCTCAATTTCTCATTGCATTTCGGGGGACTACGAGCAGCGGGAGTGTCGTCGTGCAAAGCCTAATGCGTAGCAATGAGAACAGGCGGGGGTATCATCGTTGCCTGGGTATTGCCGCGGCCACACGAGAGGGCCCCTTCCATTGTCACTCATGTGTGTGTGTGTTTCTATATATATATGTGCTGAAGAAATGCAATATATATGTAGAAGAAATGCAAAATTTATGTAATTATCTCCAAAATGATAGGAACTAGAAACAATGAAGACATACATCTCTAAACATTATATTAAAAAATAATAAAGAATGATGAATGTAGATAAGGAGTTTATCACTCTGCAATGCTTGGAGACTATCTTGACAGCTTCTTTATCACTCAGTTGATTCCAGAGGCCATTTGACGCAAATATTAGGAACAAATCTTGATGTATCAGTATACGGCTTGCGATAGTCGGTTTAGAACAGAGCAGAGGGTTGTCGAAAGGGGTGGTGTTGGCCAAAGCTCCTGAAACAATCACGTCCTACTGAATTCAGGTTTCTTCAAATAGTAATCTCTAACCGATCTTGTTACCCAATGTATAGATCAAGACTGTAAATGAAATTAGAAAAAAATGGATTAAGAAACAAGAAAAGGCTAAGACAGTATCTAATCACCTCCATGATCCCTTTGACACGCAACACTTATCCAACCTCAATTAATATATTGGGGTCATCTGGGTGTTGGCTTATGACCTTCAGCCTTTCGTAAACTTCCCAGGCATTGTGATTGTACGCAGACACTCTGCAATTACATCTTTTTCATCAGCAATGCTACGTCCCAACACTGCACTTGAATCACCTAAATTTCTCAAGTAATGCATGTCCTGCACAATCGCGCCAACAAGGCAACTCGATTCGACGAAAAAAGCTTCTAGACAGACTTTCGAGAACCTTCCACAATCCGCAAGAACTCCTCCTCGATATCTTGGAATGCCTTCTTCATCATCTGGACTGACATCCATCCATCCTCCTTAACAAATCTTAATCAATTTCAAACCACATGATGAAATAAATATCACAACCTCATAAATCCAATTTAACTTATAAAACATGAGGGTAATATGTAAGTTAACAATCAATTTCCGTCTTAGAAAACATGAAGAAGAGTAATGCGTAAGCTCACAGGCGATTTCCGGCTTAGACGACAAAAAATGGTAATGCATAAACTCATTGTCGATTTTTGAGAACATCATGGTGATGAGGAAAAGAGCAGTCTCTGCACCGCCATGACCATCGTAAACTCCGAGTAATGTACCGTAAGAGGTGGTTAAAACCCGCTCCTGGTCATCGAACTCGGCGTTGACCTGAGCCACAGCTAATGAGAAGTTACCGGAGGCATGCAACTTGAGAGCTGTCCCATTGGTGTCATTCGTCAGGACTAGGAAGTTGAAAAGACCGACTTATCAGTTTCAAGAATAAAGACATCATCACTCTTTGAATGATAAGGAGCAGAAAAAGAGCGAAATAGAATAAAAATGAAGATGCGGGTGAAAGACAATGTTTTTTCGTCTGTGTCTGGGTTCATCCGAGATGATGTGCGTGGAATTCGAAAATCATCTCCGCGGGTATCGAACGGGTACACCAATCAATTTGTTTTTTTAGTTTTTGATCTACTCCATTCATTCTTCCATGCGTTAAAATGGTGTCGAAGAACAAATGGAGTATATCGAAAACTAAAAAAACAAATTGATTGGTGAACCCGTTCGATACCGGCATATATGATTTCCGATCTCCGTGGAGATCATCCCGGATGAACCCGGACGCAGACGTAAAAACATCGTCTTTCACCCGTATCTCCATTTTTATTCCATTTCTCTATTTTAGGGTCATGATGCCTTCATTCTTGAAACTGATAAGTCGGTCTTTTCAACTTCCTAGTCTTGACGACGAGCACCAATGGGACAGCTCTCAAGTTGCACGCCTTCGGTGAATTCTCATTAGCGGTGGCTCAGGACAACGTTGAGTTCGAGGACCAGGGGCAGGTTTTAACCACCCCTTACGGTACATTACTCAGAGTTTACGCTGGTCATGCCGGTGCAGAGACTGCTTATTTCCTCGTCACCATGATGTTCTAAAAAACCGACAATGAGTTTACACATTACCCTTTTTTTGTCTTTTAAGTCAGAAATCGACTGTTAACTTACACATTACTCTCTTCATGTTTTCTAAGTCGAAAATCGATTGTTAGCTTACACATTACCCTCATGTTTTCTAAGTTAAGCCGAATTTATGAGGTTGTCATTTATATTTCATCATGCAGTTTGAAATTGATTAGGATTTGTTAAGGAGGATGGTTGGATGTCAGTCCAGATGATGAAGAAGGCATTCCAAGAGATGGAGGAGGAATTCTTGCGGATTGTGGAGGGTTCTCGGAAGTCTGCCCAGAAGCTTCTTTTCGTCGAATCGAGTTGCCTCGTTGGCGCGATTATGCAGGGCATGCATTACCTGAGAAATTTAGGCGATTCAAGGGAGTGTTGGGACATAATATTGCTGATGAAAAAAATGTGATTGCAGAGTGTCTGCGTACAGTCACAATACCTGAGAACTTTACAAAAGGCTGAGGGTCATATGCCAACACCTAGATGACCCTAATATGTTAATTGAGGTTGGATAAGTGTTATGTGTCAAAGGGATCATGATGGTGATTAGATACTGTCTTAGCATTTTCTTGCTTCTTAATCCTTTTTTTTTCGATTTCATTTACTGTCTTGATCTATACACTATGTAACAAGATCGGTTAGAGATTACTACTTGAAGAAACTTGAATTCAGCAGGACGCGATTGTTTCTGGAGCTTTGGCCAACGCCACCCCCTTCGACAACCCCGCGCTCCGTTCTGGACCGACTGTCGTGAGCCGTAAATTGATATCAAGATTTGTTCCTAATATTTGCGTCAAATGGTCTTTGGAATCAACTGAGTGATTAAGATGCTGTCGAGATAGTCTCCTAGCATTCCATAGTGCTAAACTCTTTATCTACATTCATATTTCTTTATTAGTTGGATTGAGTTGCCTCGCTTATGCGGTTGTGCACGACATGCTTTACCTTGGAAATTTAGGCAATTTAAGGGCAGTGCTGAGACGTAACTGCTACGGATCGGTTTTGGATCCTACGTCAAGTATCAAGATTTATTATTATTATCGAGTTGAGTCTTTTATCGAGTCTATCGAGTCAAGTTGTGTGAATTGTGTTGTTTTATTAGTCGAGTCCGTTATGTTGTTTTATTAGTTTTTGGGTTATTTACACCCACGCCATTGAGGGTCTTATATAAGTCCATGTAGTCATGTAATGAGGAAGAAATGAAGTTCTAGTTCTTGTCCCCTTTGTTGTGAGATCTTGGTGGCTCTCTCCTTTAACGAGCAACCTCGCGTAGGCAGCCGCGATTAAGGCTCCGTTGTATCCTCCACCACCATCATCACCAACTCCGGCGAGTTACCGTTGTTACGGAAGTAGGCCGGTAACAACTTGGTATCAGAGCCTTCTCAGTCCTCTTCCGCCGATGCACTCCAACATCGCACCGGCGCCGCTTCCGCCCCATCGATCCCCTCTTCCTCCCCCTTACGACAAGCCGCTATTGTTTTCCCCGTTTTCCTTAGACCAGCAGCCAACTACATCATTGTCTTCCCCGTATCAACTACTTCACACGCTAGCTTCTCGGTCCTGCGTCGACCCCCCCCCCCCCCTTTTCATCGTCGACGCCTCAGCTCCACCAGCTCACCTCCGATCAGCTTTTCTGATGAGTCCGTCAGTTTCGTCGACGCCCTTTTCCGTGTCGTCCTCGCCCTGACGCCGTGTCAACGCTCATCTTCCGCCTTGTTTCATCGCCTACTGAATGATTAGTGTGAGATAAACCTAAGAAGATAAATTAGCATGAAGCCCACAAAGCAAAATATGAATTAATGATTTAAAATTTTAAATATGATGTATGCAAGATCTTGATCCAACATGTAAATATTGTGGAAGCAAGCCGGAAGAAAATTTAGTTACAAGCCTAATATCTATTCAAATAAGAAGAGGTTAATGAAATGTATAACTATGGTCCCTCAATCTCGATCAAAAAAAGGAAGGCCAGAGCAAGGTCTTCATCCTACCCTTCCCACTTGATATGAAGAGCAGAACATTGAATTTCAAACGAGCATTGCATTTACGAGTGTGAATACTACCATATTTTGATCAAAAACAAGTCAACTTTGGGCTTCTTAGATTCATTTCCCCTCTCATTTCTTGCAAAATTTGGAGCATTTTTCTGCGCTCTTTGTTTCATATCTTTTCTATAGAACTTGGATTTAGGCATGTTTTTAATATGATTTTGCAATGGGTTTTACATTGAAGATGTCGATGAGAACCAATTTCAATGAACCCATAGACGGATGGACCCCATTCGCAACCGATGAAGGTACTATCATGGCCGCACATGGCCCCCTTGCTCAGTCCACCCAAGCGCACTCTTCCGGATGTCGCTCAATTTCTCATTGCATTACGGGGGACTGCGAGCAGCAAGTGTGTCGTCGTGCAAATCCAATGCGTCTGATAGCAATGAGAATGTGCGGGGGTATCATCGTTGTCGGGGTATTGCCGCGGCCACACGAGAGGGCCCCCTTCCATGGTCACTCATGTTTGTGTGTCTATATATATATGTGTGCTGAATAAATGCTATAAACTAGAAACAATGAAGACATACATCTCTAAACAATGAAGACATGCATCTCTAAACATTATATTAAAAATTAATAAAGAATGATGAATGTAGATAAGGAGTTTATCACTTTGGAATGCTTGGAGGCTATCTTGACAGCTTCTTTATCACTCAGTTGATTCCAGAGGCCATTTGACGCAAATATTAGGAACAAATCTTGATGTATCAGTTTACGGCTTGCGACAGCCGGTATAGAACTGAGCGGAGGGTTGTCGAAAGGGTTGGTGTCGGCCAAAGCTCCTGAAACAATCACGTCCTACTAAAATCAGTTTTCTTCAACTAGTAATCTCTAACTGATCTTGTTACCTAATGTATAGATTAAGACTGTAAATGAAATCAGAAAAAAAAGGATTAAGAAACGAGAAAAGGCTAAGACAGTATCTAATCACCTCCATGATCCCATTGACCCGCCACACTTATCCAACCTCAATTAATATATTGGGGTCATCTGGGTGTTGGCTTATGACCTTCAGCCTTTCGTAAACTTCCCAGGCATTGTGATTGTACGCAGACACTCTGCAATCACATCTTTTTCATCAACAATGTTACGTCCCAACACTGCCCTTCAATCGCCTAAATTTCTCAGGTAATGCATGTCCTGCACAATCGCGCCAACGAGGCAACTCGATTCGACGAAAAAAAGCTTCTGGATAGACTTTCGAGAACCTTCCACAATCTGCAAGAATTCCTCCTCGATATCTTGGAATCCTTCTTCATCATCTGAACTGACATTTATCCATCCTCCTTAACAAATCCTAATCAATTTCAAACCACATGATGAAATACATATCACAACCTCATAAATCCGGTTTAACTTAGAAAACATGAGGGTAATGTGTAAGTTAACAATCAATTTCCGACTTAAAAAACTTAAAGAGAGTAATGCGTAAGCTCACAGTCGATTTCTGACTTAGAAGACAAAAAAATGGTAATGCATAAACTCATTGTCGATTTTTGAGAACATCATGGTGATGAGGAAGTGAGCAGCCTCTGCACCGCCATGACCATCGTAAACTCCGAGTAATGTACTGTAAGAGGTGGTTAAAACCCGCTCCTGGTCCTCGAACTCGACGTTGTCCTGAGCCACCGCTAATGAGAAGTTACCGGATGCGTGCAACTTGAGAGCTGTCCCATTGGTGTCATTTGTCAGGACTAGGAAGTTGAAAAGACCGACTTATCAGTTTCAAGAATGAAGACATCATCACTCTTTCAATGCTAAGGAGCACAAAAAGAGCGAAATGGAATAAAGATGAAGATACTGGTGAAAGACAATGTTTTTTCGTCTACGTCCGGGTTCATCCGAGATGATCTGCGCGGAGATCGGAAATCATCTCCGCGGGGATCGAACGGGTTCACGAATGAATTTGTTTTTTTAGTTTTCGATCTACTCCATTCACTCTTCCATGCGTTAAAATGGTGTCGAAGAACGAATGGAGTAGATCGAAAACTAAAAAAACAAATTGATTGGTGAACCCGTTCGATACCCACGGAGATGATTTCCGATCTCCGCGCAGATCATCTCGGATGAACCCGGACGCAGACGAAAAAACATTGTCTTTCACCAGGTTTGTAATTTTTGTGGTGCACCGCATCGAAGTGAGGAATGTTATACTAATTTATATCCTCAAAAATTTTCTTATGTAAATAATTTTGAGTTTATTTATGAAAATAATTATTCGAACTTTGATGAAAATAATTTCTCTAGTTTTCATGCGAATGATTTTTCCGATTATAATAATTTTTCATCCCGCTCCGATGTAGATTATTCGTGGTGGGATGTTCTCCCAGATAATTTCTGTAGCGAGGATGATAATTATTTAGGTCTGATTTTTTGTTCTTTTTCTTGTGCACCGCACGTTTCGGTTTCTAATTTTGGTGGAATTTCCCAATTTCAATTTAATTCTCCTCGCTAAAATTTAGATACGAGTATTATGTCTTTTAGTGAAATTTTGCCGTCTTCAAAAATTTTTCTTGTGGAGAAACATGAATCTTCATGTATTCCCCTCGTTTCTTATTCCGAAGATCAGGAAAAATTATTTTACCAAGAATATCTTAAGGTTATGGGCACGTCAGGTGAATTAGAAGAAGAACATGTTTCTTCTCCTACTACCGATTTTTCTCCCGTTCTTCATGAATTTTTGAGCACAACACATTCAAATTTACGAATTCAAATTTATGAAAATTGTGTCCAATGAATGTACTTCTCTTGGTAATTCACTTGAATTTTCAAAAGAAATTTTAATTTTAGAAAATGAACATACGCCACTTAATCTTTTTCTTTCACACGACCCTCCTCTGTGTGAAATTGTTTCTGACACGTTTGTTTGTGATTTTTCTTATTCTAATATTTTTTATGTAAGAGATGAGCCATTGCACCCAACCATCTTCGACGATCCATTTGTCCCTCATCTACAAAATTCCAAATCACCCCAGGTATGTATAGGTGATTTGGAGTTGCATGTTCAAGCTAAAAGCCAAAAGAAGAATCCTCAAATAAGCGGAGGAGTAGTCGGACGACCGATTTAGGCACATTCACCTAAGCGTGAATTAAGGGAGTCGCCTGTGCACCTTTATTTTTATTTTCCTTTTTCCAAACAATAACCGTCTAGCTTAATGACGGGGAAAAAAGCGCTTTTGGGAGACACCCATTGTTTATCTTTTCCTTTCTTGCATTTGTTTTCCTATGCACTTTTCTTTTTCTTGTTTTTCCCTCCAACTTAGTTTTTTAACATCGAGGACGATGTTTCCCTCTAGTCTGGGGGAATTACATGTTCTCTTTTTCTTTATTAGAAAAATTTCAAAAAGTTTTTGCTTTTTCTTTCTCTTATTATAAAAAAAATTGGAAAAAAAGAAAGAAAGTGAAATCTAATTCCTTGGAAAGGGAGATTTGGGCTTTTATCCCATCGTATCTCATAGTACCTTGCGAACCCTTCACCGGGTAGTCCTTGGGAAGTCCAAGAAGTTAAAAAACAATTACTAAATTTAGGCATAATATTCCAAAATTCCAAAAAAAAAATACAAAACCTAAACAACTCTTTAGTATTTTGAGTCAAATTTTGCTTTGTCTTTAGTACCCCATGACTATGAATTTTCTTGTTTTTAATCATTTATATACTTGCTTAATTAGAATAAATTTCTCTAATTTTCATTTTGCCTATGTTTCATGAGTAATATGTGGACTCATGCAGTGTTTTTAATTGTTTGATTAGTTTATTTTATTTTTGCTAGCTTGTATGTGTTTGCTTGGGGACAAGCAAAATATTTAGTCTGGGGGAATTTGATAACGCATAATTTAGCTTAAATTATTAAGGTAAAAATATTAGTTTTCATATATAAAAATATATATATTTCACCTATTAATATGTCAATTTGCTTTTTAAATACTTTTTATTTTAAATTATGCTAATATTATTTTATTGTTATTTTGCCGTCTTGGGAGTGATTTTTGCACGTCCAAAATAAAAAGCCCGCTGCGAAGTTTTGATCCAAATACATGCGTACGCGCATCTTTGCAAAGTCAAGCCTGTCAAATGAATATTTTTATTTGCATGAAAGTCGTCACCTTTCCATGCACATGAACTTGTCATCAATCCCATCCTCACGTGAAATCCACTATCAATTCTTCCATTTAATTATAAACATCCATTCATTTTTCCATGCAAACCTTTCAACTTCAATGGATTCGGTTTGATGAAATTAATTAATTTTTCCATTATCAATTCTCTCCAGGCATTCGGTTTTCTCTTCCACATCAATGCAGCCACTTCTCAATTCTTCCCATTTAATTACAAATACCCGCCCACCTCATGGAGCGGCCCAACTTCAACTCCTTTATTCATCTTCAACGCACCAATCAATGCTCCTCTCCAATTTAATTTAGCAGCCCATTCGGTTCTCTCTTTCTTTTTCATTCAGCTGCCCATTCAAATTCCTCCAATAAATAAAAGGAGCCATTTAACATCATTGCAGCTCTTTAATTCTTCCACATATATATATATTCTCATTTAATGCCACCTCATCATGCAAATTATATTTTTATATATATGGCCGGCCCCACCTCATGAAGCCACCACTTTATTCTCAGAATATGGCCGGCCACCCCTTGGTCTCCCATAATTTTATTTCTTGTAATTTTATTATTATTGTGTCTCTTCATCTCCTCTCCCCTCTTTACTTATCTTTTTTCTATAAAAGGAGAAGGGATTCAAGGCATTAAGAAAGGGGGTGGAAGGAAGGCATCGAGTCCATGTTTTTAAGAGAGAGAATTTCAATTTTGTATGAGTGCTACATGTTTGAGAGTTAATTTTAGAAGTTTCTTTTTATATGTATGTTTTCTTTTTCTCTAATATCGTAGTTGCTTTTAGTTTGTACCCTTCTCTTTTTTATATTAATGAAAATGAATATTTCTCTTTCTCCTATTGTTGTTTCTTTTTCTATATGCGTAACTAGTTTATTTTCTTAGTGCTTGATTGGTTAGTATTGGGATGAAGATTAAATCATAATCTATCGTCGCTAATTTTTAGATTTTTCGTTTTGATTTATTTCCGATTAATTTTTGGTGCGAGTTTATATTGCTAGTATATAAATTTCATTATCCGATTGCGTCTTAGTGGCCGAGAGGCTCGTGGATACCATAGATCTCTCGGAAATAAAAAGATAATTATATTTTCTTTGAGAATTGGAAATATAATTCCTTTTGGAATTTTGGATTTATATTTCATGCGATTTTAATTTATTTCAAATTTAAGAGATTTTAATTGAAGTATTATTAAAATTAGGCGGTGGTCGTCTCTAGCGAGCCTCCCTCGTATTTTTCAATGCTCCAATCGAAACCGAATTTTAAGAATTAAAATGTATCTTTTGCAATCGGATTCCCAAGAACGCTTAATCAAGTACTAAGTTTATTTTAATTCGTGAATTTGTCTTTCTAGCAATTTTCAATTTGTTGTTTTTAATTTTCCAAAACAAATCCAATATTCCACCGATAAATTAATAGAAATTTTGCGTGAGTAAAATTACTCGACAGGCCTCGGGCAAATACGACATCCTTCCTATAGTCTATTTTGATAGGTATACTTTCCTACATCGGGATATTAGTTGGAATTATTTTTTTAACTTGAAAAATCTCTATCAACAACTCAGGCCCTCAAGCCCTACAACTCAGGCCCTCAAGCCGTACAAACTCAGGCCCTCAAGCCCTACAGCTCAGGCCCTCAAACCCTACAAACATAGGCCCGCAAGTCCTACAGCTCAGACTCTCAAGCCCTACAACTCAGATCTGAAACAAATCCTATAAACTCAGGCTTGTGAAAGCCATACAGAGAAAGAATAAGACAAATTACTTAGCCGGATGAAGATTGGCTTCTGGACTTGAAGAGAATGCTTTTGATATTGTCTTGGATAACACAGATTCCTCTTCAATCCCTTCTTCCATCTGGAACAGTTCTTATCAGTCGATGTTGCTGGACTGAAACTTTGAGAACACTTTATGAATATCGTATCAGCCGATGTCTCTGGTTCTTGTTCCTTCTTTACGCAGTCTTGTTACTGTTCTATTGATTCTTGGGTAAGTTCTCTGTAGTTTTTAGGGCAGATACTTATCTCTTTTATATGACTGAGGTGCCGGCTAACAGTCTCCTAGAATGTCCTTTAAGTGTCAGAAGCCCATTCCTTAACCACACGCGCTGATTGGACCATCACACGGCGGCATTAAATGCAGACAACACGATTTGAAATTTCTTGATCTGTCTCGACCTAAGTTATCAAGGCGCGCGCCTAGGCACGTCTGAGGCACCGGACGCGTCCCGTTACGCCCCAGCAAGGCTTTAGCGGGCGATGTGCCTGAGGCGCGCCTAGGCGCGCCAAGGCGCAACCGAGGCACACCTGAGGCTCGCCCAAGGCGCCCAAATGCTGAATTTGAGCAAATTGGGCGCCCAATTCGCAGAAATTCAGCGAATAGGGCGCCCGATTCGTAGAAATTCAGCTAATTGGGAGCCCATTTCGCTGAAATTCAGCGATTTCGGGGCCCAATTCGCATAAATTCAGCGATTTGGGGGCCCAATTCGTTGAAATTCAGCGAATTGGGCACCGAAATTGCTGAAATTCAGCGAATTGGTGGTCCAAGTCGCAAAAATTCAGCGAATTGTGTGCCCAATTCGCTAAAATTCAGCTAATTGGGCGCACAATTTGCTGAAATTCAGCGATTTGGGGGCCCAATTCGTTGAATTTCAGCTAATTGGGCGCCCCATTCGCTGATTTTCCATGAATTGGGCGTCCAATAACTGATTTTATTTTTTCCCCATTTTGGCGCCTCACGTGCCTCAGGCGTGCGCATGCACCTTGCGCCTAGGCTCCAGGGCCCCTTTGCGCCTCGGTGCGCCTTGCGCCTTTAATAACTTAGGTCACGACGACATTCGCAACGTCTCGACGACAGAACTTGCCGTTACGCCGATACATCTTGGGCTTGAGCAAATCTTCAAGTCTTCTTTAATCTTCTTTAGAGAATGATATCTCGACGATACAAAATATCACGGCTGCACTTGCACTTACGACGACATGAAGCCATCTTTAAAGATGTCATAATCTTGTTGTTGACTTGCGGTCTTCTCGACGATGTCGTTGAAACCATACTGTCTTATCGAAGGTATAGTTGAAACTATACTATCTTATCGACGACATCGTCTTGATCACTCTGCCTTCTCGTCGATATCATTTTGATCATCTTGACGATAAGGCTTCTTTACGACGATGTCGTCGACATTGCGAAATACTTTAGGTTAAGTCTTTCTTAGACCTTACAACGATACCATCGTGTGATTTCGGTTCATACGACGATACTGGTCTTGATCGATTCTTCTTGCTTTTACGACGATATCGCCATGTGTACTTTGATGTCACAACGATATCGTCGAATTGTCCATATTATTTCGACGATAACTGTCATGAACCTTCTGCTTATCTCTGAGTATAATTTCGACGATATAGGAGTACTTATTCGACGATATGTCCAGTCCTTCTCGACAATTTTAGACTTAGTGAAATTAGAGAAGTACTAGACATGTGATTTAATCTCTGCATGTGTAAACAAAGCATTCCATCAAATACATAATGCTTTTATCACTGACCTGAGCACTTCTTCAAATCTGGAACATTGCTGCGCACTGTTCCCAACACTTATCTATGTTATATGTTTTTTTGCTAACAATTCTAATTCTAATCACTCATTGGGTCTGAGATAAACATTAATGAGTTAGGGATCTCTCCGCTCCTGTGGTAAGACTGATTTCCAAGTTTTTATGTTACCTTATAATTTGATATTTCTCTTTATTTTTTCTCAGATCCATGCATTTTCTCTTTTAATTTGCAGGTTGTACGAGATATATACTTCCTTACTATTTTTATGCTTTTATTATATGTTTTAGATTTAGATCTAGCTCTTTCTCTATTATTATGTCTTTAGTTGCTTTAGATTTTATCACTATTAATTTTTTTTTGCATCACCAGATTTCATCCCCTTTAATTTAATCATATTTTCATTATGGACAAGCAATATGAGGGACCATCGCGTTTTTTGATTCATGGCTGAATTTACAGGTCTGTTGGAGTAATTAAGAGTTTTGACTTTTGTTCGTTTCATCTATTTTCAACGATCATTCAGAAAATGTCCGACGATTTATTTATTCACTCTTAATTGTCTCCATCATCTTCATCTTCGTGAATGATATTGGTGCAAAGTTTTTATTGGATGCATCGTATTTGTGATTCTTGGCTTCTTCATTTTTTTTGCCGACTATCAAATTATTCTGCCTATAACATTAGTTGTCTCCTGCCGAATTTAGCATCTTTTACCTGCGGGCATCGAACATAAGTGTAGCTCAATCAATTTCCTTGATGTTGATGCCTGCCGAATGTCCATGTGTGCGTAGCCCGCAGGAGAAGCCATCAGAGGAGCATCGAGCACGGGCTTAGCCAGTGCGAACAGGGCGGGCGCAAGTGAAAGCATACCCGGTCACGTGCCCGCTTTTGATTTTTGGAAAAATAGCGGAAGGTGTGATAGCTTCTTCGCAGAGTCGTGACCTAAGACCCTCCTCGACGGCAAAAATGACTAGCAACCTTGCCTCCATCCCGATAGACGGCGCCTCCTAAGCTTCGAGCCTTCGACAGAGAGGATCTCTTATTCTCCTTCCCCAAAATAGTCCTTCTCCTCCTTGCTCCTTCGACCTGTTCTTTGCTTCAAACCTTCACCCGGCAGCCTCCGTTCGTCGGACTATGATTTTCTGGTTCGACTTTCTCTCTTATTTCTCTCTCCTTTTGAGTTTTTTTCTGGTTCATATTGTAACATCCCCCAAACTACTAGGCCCCTAGATGATTTTTGTCATGACAAGTCATGACAAAATAAGGATAAGTGACCTAGAACCCTAGGATGAAAATGAAAGAGGTGAAAAACACATGGTGTGCAGCCATCATGATCCACCCTAATGAAAAGTGAACCAAAAAGGGAGAATAAAATATCTTATAAACCCCACATAACCATGAATAGTTCCTATGATGAGTTAAGTATACAAAGTGGGCCAAGAAGGCCCCATGAACTCATTAAAATAGGAAGGAATGCACTTTGGGGTGCAAATAGCAAATTTTGATGTCCTAGCCTAGAGGTGACCAAAAGACTCCAAAAAGCCACATGACCCCACTATGATCCCTATGACCATCCAAGGAGGTGAGTAGACCACTAGGGACCCTTGGGGTCAACCAAATTGGTCAAATTGACCAAAAGTCAACCTTGAGCTATCCTAGGTCAAACCTCCATGAATAAAGGCAATTGAACTCCAAATGATCAAATTGGAACCACCCTCTTAAGGCAACCTCCCTAGGGGACCTAATGGACCCAAAAGCCCCATCATAGGGCCATCAATTTGGTGAAATTTGGTCAATTTCTAAAAAGCCCCAAATTGACCTAAATGTGCTAAAACCAAAATTAATCTCCAATTGACTTAGTATGACCAAATTGATCACCCCTAAAACCTAAGGGGAGTATATGAGACCTAAATGGACCATGGTGTGCATTCAACCATGGAAATTAGGGCAAAATCAACAAAATACTCAAATTGCCCCTACAGGCAAATAAGTGCAATCAAGCCCCATTTGACCCCACCTTGACTCAATTTTTCTTGGAATAGGTCCATAGGGTCATAGGGAGCAATGATACCAAGTCACATTGAATGTGGTGGGTGTGATTCAAGCTCAAACCCAAATTCCCCATTTTAGCTTAAATGGGTCAAGTGAGCCAATCTCAAGCTAGGTGGACCTAACCCAAACCCAACCTTGGAACCTTGGGCTCAACCCCACCTAATTAAAACCACTAATGGGCTGAATTACCTAGAGCCCAAATTGGGTCCAAGGAGGGGTGCACCAAGGAGGTGGCCGACCACCTCCAAACTTGAATTCATGAGGAATTCATGGAGGGGTGGCCACTTGGCCACCACTCCTTAATTCCTGGTCGGCTCCTTCCTTCCCAAGGAATTCCAGCAGGAAGAGAGACTGAGCTGGCTGCCACTGAGAGGGAGGGGAGGAGAGAGAAAGCTCACTTTGCCGGCCACCATAATGGCCGCTACCTCCTTCCCAATACAATGCCGGCCAATTCCTTCTCCTCTAGAATCAAAACGAGCTCGGGAGCGATTTTGTGGTGAGCTGGAGGCCTGCGACTGGCTGGCTGGGGCGGTGGCGACATAGAGGAAATCGCCGGTTTTGGCATCCGACAATATACACTCGCTCCCTCTCTTTTCTCCCTCTCACCACATTCAGGAGCCCTCAAGCAGTCGAGCCCCCCCTTCCTCTGGAGTTTTCGACCTCAGCTGCACAGGAAAGCCATGGATGTCGGAAACAATGCCCAAATCTTCCTCCGCCGCAACACCCATCGCCAAGGCCGTGCTCAGGCAAGTTCCTTCCCCTCTCCACTCGTGCTAGCCTCCCCATTTCTTCCGTTTTCAAAATCGTGTAGAGAATGGAGCACCTCCATTCATATTTTTCTATTGTTCCGACCGCAAAAATGCAAGATGCCGGAGAGCTCCTCCGGGCACCTCCGGCCAAACGGCCACCGCCACCCGGAAGCCCTATGTCGGGTGGAGGTGTTGGCTTGTGCGATTGGCCGGAGACAGCCTCAGGTGGCCGGAATCGAGCCCGCAAAACGGCCCCGGCATGTGAAAATCAGGGTTGTTGGTTCATCGGGGACGATGAACCCTGGCCGTCCGATCTGGCTCTATGTTAATCGCAGTCCAGGAAATGATTGAATTGTAAATGTTTTAATTATATGTCACACTTCTAAACATACATTCATGCCGGATTTTAAGGCCCTTAGAAGCCATAATTCGAAAACTGCCCAGAGATAACAATTGTAGGGCTTGATGTGTACTTTCTAATGGAAGTGGAATCAGGCTATTTGGTTAAGTGTGGAACCCACAACACTCATTCTAGTGAGGCTGGTCAAAACTCAAACCAGATCTTTAAACTAGTATAACTCTTAAATGACAAATCAGATGAAGTTGATATTTTGGCTATGCATGCATGTGCCCTACACCTAGCTCAGGTTTAATTATCAAATTTTTGGGAGGTACTTTTCCTATAGTTTTGTTCAAAACCTAGAAAATCAAATAAATGAGATATTTGGAGTTACATAACTCCTATTGACCTCAAATTTTGGTGAGGGCCCCTTTAGGCCATATATCGCCATAGGTTAAATTTTCATCACTTATGCATTAGTAGATTTTCCTGAACTTCAAAATGAAGTTGGGCCTTGAGAATGAAATTTGGGTGCTAATAGCCATTTTGGGCTTGTGAAGTTTTTAATGGATTTTTAGGTGGAAAGCACCTTGCATGCCTTTGAACCTTGGGATCTATGATTTTAATGAGAGTGTGCATCATGGACATGAGCCTCATGCTTTTGGAAATTAAATTCCTAAGGTTTCTATTTAAATTCAAATTGTCACACTATTAATATTAGTGAAATTTGAGAGGTTTAAACTATAGTGAAGATTCTCATTCTCTATACTTAGCTCTTTTATGACATCATATACCCATGGAAAATTATCTCATGTGGTTTAGGCAAAATTTAGGGTGGTTTCCTCACAAATCATGAAATGTATTTCATGTAGTGGAAAAGGTGAATATTTGGTATATGTGGAGTAGTATAACCCCAAACACCCCCAAACTTGGGTGGTAGGCTCTTTTTATATAACTATATCTCTGGTAGAAATTTGAGGTCATTTGGCCTTATGCATGTTTGGTACTTCTCTTTCTCATGCATGCAAGTAGTGTATGGAAAATGAGGTGCATTTAGTGTAAATATGAAATTGGAGGGTCTCTCTCTCTCTCTCTATGGCTCCATACTTAGCAAGGAGTTGTTGTCCTTGTATGTGATATGAATGCATGCATCACCTTTGGGTGTGTAAGAAATTATGGGAGCTTAATATCTAGGTTGTTCAATAGCCCACTTTTGGTCACATTTTGCCTTTATGTGTAAATGTATCTCATATGTGAACATTGTGCATAACCTTGCATGGAGGAAATAATCAACATAAACATTTAGGTATGGGATTTACCTTTAAAATGCCACTGACTTTATGTCATTTGGATAAGTACAACTCATTCTATGTCATTTTTGGTGTGACATGTAATTAGTAAGTTTTGTTATGTTAAATAGGTTGTACAGCACTTGTAAGTTAATTCCACCTAAGTTAGATTTACTTCTGGAATAAATAATCAACATAAACACTTAGGTATTGAAATTACCTTTAAAATGCCACTGACTTTATGTCATTTGGATAAGTACAACTCATTCCATGTCATTTTTGGTGTGACATGTAATTAGTAAGTTTTGTTATGTTAAATAGGTTGTACAGCACTTGTAAGTTAATTCCACCTAAGTTAGATTTACTTCTGGATTAAATAATCAACATAAACACTTAGGTATTGGAATTACCTTTAAAATTCCACTGACTTTATGTCATTTGGATAAGTACAACTCATTCCATGTCATTTTGGGTGTGACATGTATTTAGTAAGTTTTGTTATGTTAACTAGGTTGTACAGCACTCTTATGATAATTCCACCTAAGTTAGATTTACTTCTGGATTAAATAATCAACATAAACACTTAGGTATTGGAATTACCTTTAAAATGCCACTGACTTCATGTCATTTGGCTAAGTATAGCTCCCTCTATACTATTTTTAGTAAGACATGTACAAAGTTGTAATTTGGTTAGTTAACACAACTTGTACAACACTTATTTATTAAACCCACCTAGGTTAAGATCATTCCTGGAGGAAATGATCAATGTGAATTCTGTAGACATAGATGTCACCTTCAAAATGCCACTAACTTCATGTCATTCGGCTAAGTATAGCTCCTCCTATACTATTTGTTTAGTATGATACGTACAACCCTTAATTTGTTAAGTAAACATTAAGTGCACTCAGCAAGAATGTAGCAAAAGATAGTTAAAGTCAAAAACATCTTGGGTTGATTTGAGACTTAGGGTTGGACTTTAGATCGTTGTTGAACTACTGAGACTCCCCCGAAATCTATCGCAGCATTAGTCTAGTACTTGTAGTATAAACCCTTATCTGCACCCCGAAAGTAATAGATGATGAATAGGATCAAGCAATTTTGGGGGAAATGGGAGACTCGGGAATTGAAGTGTTACCCACCAAGGGCAGCCCTTGGAAAGGAAGGCGGGGTGTGCTTAGTGAAACTAACAACCTAATGAATTGACTGGACTCACTCAAAATAACTAAGGATGACCTAGCAAGAAGTGCAAACCGTGGTAGGAAGGCAACACAAAGAAACAGTCGGTCGCTAGGAATGACGTGGTTTGGTGTCCAATAGGCACCGACTCATATCTGCTCGAGTCAAATGGTAATTCACCCTAGGATATTAGAGCAATTGGAGAGCAAACGGGGGTACTAGAACGGGTAGTAACTAAGAAAAATAAATATCATGGAAAGGGGGATTTGGGTTTTCAGTCACCATTGCATCCCCTAATACCGTAGCGAGCCCTTCACCGAGTAATCCACGGGAAGTCCATGATTCACCCCAAGCTGCTAAGATCAACCAACCATAGACAATAGTAGTAAGTAGGAGAATCCGACAGGTACTCTTCCTCCCAATTTGGGATGATCCTTAGATGTTATAAGACCGGTGTAGTCTAGCGAGCGATAGGCTCGTAGTTGTTATGAGACTGGAGTAGTCTAGCGAGCGGTAGGCTCGTAGTTGTTATAAGACTGGTGTAGTCTAGCGAGCGGTAGGCTCGTAGTTGTTATAAGACTGGTGTAGTCTAGCGAGCGGTAGGCTCGTAGTTGTTATAAGACTGGTGTAGTCTAGCGAGCGGTAGGCTCATAGTTGTTATGAGAATGGTGTAGTCTAGCGAGCGGTAGGCTCGTAGCTGTTGTAATAAAATTATAAGTAAGTAGTGCATGTGCATAGAAAGGTGGTGGGTCTTCAGCTCTAGCTTAGCCGTCACACCGACAGCAGCACGTTGACTCGGCAGTGCTAGAGGTTAAAGAGGGACCAGGTTGTTTTCCTGTGCGTCCGACGGGACGTTCCCCAAACTCTGTCTGGCCAAATAAAGGTCTGGTATCTTTGGATCCAGCAAGAGTACGCATGAGCTCGTGAGTACCGGGTACCGGTGTCACAGCGTACGTTAGGGCCTAGGTCTGGTAGTGTGACTTACCCACCTAGGTGAGGAGACGCCCGCTCCTCTGCCCCCGTTTGACCACGACGGGAGGTGCCCGATAGGTTAGCTACCTCCGAAAAGTGGGAACTAAAGGTATGTACGTACAGAGTCGCGTGGGTGTGTTGCATGTGTATGAAATAATACTCCAATCATTGCATCATTGCATTGCACATCATTTCATCGTATGTCTGCACAACCAGAGACCTCATCGTATAAATTCGAATGGCCTCTTTTATACGATGAGTTACTTCTTGCCAGATCCCTTGACTTGTGTGCCTCGTGCGTACGCATATAAGTTAAGGTTAGTTTTTCCTAGCTGCTTACATATTTCTTTACCTGTTCATATTACAGCTATATAGTTTCCGTTATTTTGCTGCTTTACCTTAAGATTGATAGTAGAACTGTAGATTACTTCCTTAATGTATTGTTATTAATTTGCCTTGCAGAACTGCTAGAATATTTTCTTAGTGTATTGTTATTAGTTTTTCCTTGCCACCTGTCACCTGCTTATTTGGCTACCCCTTGATGTCCTCCGCTTCCTCCTCCCCGCTCGGTGCCTAGGAGTCGCGGGTGGAGGCGGTGAGGAATGTGCTGAGTCTTTTAGACTGACGGTCAGTGGACCCTATTATTACAAGAGAACCAGGGAGAGCAGGTCAACCCCAAGAGGGAGGCACCTGAGACGGTGACCAGGCCCGGAGTCGGACTCTCAGCTGCTGCCGGGAGAGCTCCGGTAAGCAAGACCCCTCATATACCTACGCTTCACATCTACCCGGGTCAGAGGCCGGAGTTATATGCTATTGAGGGAGTCGAGCCATGCGGATGCATAGATTGTTATATCTTCGCCAGGCGCGAGGCGAAGAAAGCATCGTTAGATCTGGCTTAGGCCCATGTTGTACTTTTATTATAATTTCGGCACTCTGATTAACTCTTATTTATGTATGTTTATCTCTTGTTGGACATGTTTCTCTATTTGGGGTGATTATTGTGGACTTTTGCTTTTAATTCACTCCTCCTTTTAAGATTTTTGGTTGCCCTGGATATTGTTGAATAGCCGGCAGGATCGGCGTATTGTGGTGGGGACCATGTTTTGAGATGGTACCACCGCAAGACGGCGGTTCTGGGCGGTAAGACCCGGTGTTTTGTTCGCAAAAAAAGGGGTCTTACACATATGCAGGTAGCCGTAGATCTTTCACGGGTCTGGTTCGGTTCCGGTTCTACTAAGATTGTGAACCAAACCGCTAAGGTAACTATTCTTTAAATTAGAACCAAAACCTTATTTGGTTTGACAAGTTCCGATTCTACCATAATTTTTGGAACTATTGTGTCAACGGTTCTGGTTATGGTTCACCAAGAACCAAAATCAAACCGACAAATAACAGCTTGGTCCGGTTCCAATCGGTTCTGTGTCATAGTTTTAATTATTTTATAACTATAATTTGAGTCATTAGACGCAATGACAAAAATTATTATCTTTTAAAAAATTTATATTCGAAAAGGAAAGAAACTTGGGGTGAGGATTAGAAACCTGCCAATCGACGCTTATTGGTTTTTCACGGTGCCTGCTTCAGGGTTGAGCGAAGGAGTGAGGCAAAGATGCAGCAATGGATGTGGAGGAAACTTGAAAGGACATCCATAAAGAAAATAGAGAGATACCTGGAGGAGTTGAAAGTAGAAAGACTTTTGGGACGGTGGCTAAACTTGCCCGAGCTCGGCGATAGCTCTAGATTGCTTCAAAGGCCTACTGTCGTGGATGATCACATCGCTCTTTCGGTTAGGGGTCGACAAGGAGGCCTCTAGCGAGGAGCAGAATGACTGGTAATAAAGAGAAGAATAGGGAACGCGTAGAGCCATAATTTGTCGAGAGACGAGTGAGAAAATGAGAGAATCGCGCGGGTGCCATTGATCTACGGTCAGGATGGTTTGTGCGATCCGACATCGTTATACCAAAGCGATTATTGAATGAGAGTCCCGTTCCAAGATCTAAGTCCAGGAAGGATCATTTTCTGCCACTTGCCGGAATGAATGAAGGAGGTCAAAAATAAAAAAATCAGAGGGGAAAAGTTAACCCGTTCATTTTTTTTACAAAAGAGATTTCAAAATTCGGGGATCAGACGCATGAATTTTGCGTTACACCAAGAGAGAGTACTTTTTGTATAATATAGTAAGTATAGATATTATAGATAGATTATAAAAAATAACAATATTAATAATATAAATATATTATATAAAAAAATAAACGGGTTGTGGTTCAGTTCTGCTTCGGTCCGGTTCAGATCGAATCTAAAAATTCTGAAACCGCTTGAGACTTGTATGTTGCGGTTCCGGTCCAGATAATAAAATGAAAGAATCGCACCTGGACCATTGTTGTTCACGGTTCCAAAATTCAAACCGGAACCCGAATGAATCGCGAACGGTTCGTTCTGGTTCTTTGCGGTTCCGGTTCGGTTTATGATTTTCGGTTTTAAGTGACAGCTCTATATGCTGGGGACATCCTGCACAAACTGCACAAACTATTTATCTACTATACAAAACCAAGTATTATATTTATCGAAGGGTAAACTCCATTTGGAACTCGACTAAGATTGGAGTCTATTATGTATTCATAGATGTATGGCTGTTGAAAATTAGAATTACGGCTCTCTAACTTCTTAAGTATGTCTATATGTGGTAGATTGAAGATACTATAATAAAGCTGTTTGACATGCCCCATTTTCATGTATGGCCGAATCCTCAAACTCCTTTATGGGGTTTCTTGCAAGTTGCAGACACTATTCGAGTTCTCCTCCTCAATGCTCTGATTGAAAGTTTATAGAAGAAAAATGATTTATGATGAGGGAAATGTAATTAAAAAA
Organism: Dactylorhiza incarnata; assembly: GCA_033032865.1. Taxonomy (NCBI): domain Eukaryota; kingdom Viridiplantae; phylum Streptophyta; class Magnoliopsida; order Asparagales; family Orchidaceae; genus Dactylorhiza; species Dactylorhiza incarnata. Next base: position 132,472 of record JAWHQI010000970.1, read on the forward strand.
AGTATTTTTTCTAGTTGATTTCAATTCTCAATTTAAACTCCCAATCAAAAGATTGTGCTCACGATTATCCCATGGCAAACCGAATTTTCTTGCAACTCCTTCCCGGTTCAAGACCATCAAGTCTCTGTTCTTTAAATTGGTTTGATTTGTGTTGTGACCCATACTAAACAATTATTCTACTTGTAAAAAGATGGACTTTGAAAAGAGAAAACAGTAAAAACTATATGTTTGATTAAATGTATTCAATATTCACTTCTCTCCGCTTTTTGATACCTGATACCGCTCTTGAATGTTAAGAGATGCTTTCATTTATTTGAGGTCAACTCTTTATTTTTGTGATTTTGAACTTTTGAGTGTTTATCTTATTTAATTTTCTTCTACATTTCAAATATCTATTAAAATTTAATAGTTGATTGTTGTATTATAGTTTGATGCATCCTTTATTGCATCACATTGTCTATGCTATGATCTTCTAAACTCTTCAGAAAAGTTTAATCAATTGAAATGTTTAATTTGATGTCCCCGCATGTTACAGTTTGTTTAATTAATTGGAATGTTAGTGAGTTTGATCAACTGAAGATTGCAAGGTCGGCTTATTCAAAGGTATAGTTTTAGCTTTTCCATTTAATTTAAGATGTGCACAATATAGTTAATTCACTAGTTTGCTCATGAATGTCAGTTGAAATAATATTTTTAATATTTGAATTAAAAAAATTATCTAAAATTTAAATTTTTTACTTCGGGCTGGACTAAAAGTCTGGATCTGGCACTGCCTGCGAAAATGCTAGTGTAATTGATCATTTTAGATGAGCTCACCGGACATATCCAGCAAGCCCATACCTCTTTACCCTTTTCTTAGATGAGCTCACCGGACATATCACAGCAAGAATCCCTTAGGTGTTTTATTATTTGTCAGATGATAGTGTTTTGGTCGATGGAGATGCGGCGAGGGTGTAAACGCGAAACTGGGAATCTTGGCGAGACCCTTCTAGCAAGAAGGGGATTGTAGGTTGAGCAGGACAAAGACAGTGTATATAGAGCTTAAATTTAGTAGTGCAAGAAGGTCAGATGAACCTCCTCCGTCATTTAAATTGGGTGGACCAGGATATTTCCAGCATGTATATCAAGATGTGATTCCATCAGAATCCAAGCAGGTTGGTTGAAGTGGAGAGGCGCGTCTGGTATCCTATGTGATCGTAAAGTACCACTAAAACTTAAAGGCAGTTTTACCGTACTGCAATTTGTCCTGCAATGCTCTACGGTTCTGAGTGTTGGGCAAGTGAATGGTGTACACGAGCAAAAAATGGGAGTCGCGGAGATGAGAATGCTTAGGTGGATGTGTGCTCACACGAGACTGGATAAAATTAGGAATGAATGTATTCAGGGATAAGATAGGAGTGGCGCCAATTGTAGAGAAGATGTGAGAAGCTCGTTTAAGATGGTTTGGACATGTACATAGGAGACCATTAGAGGCACCTGTTAGGCGTTGTGAGAGTGTAGTCACTAGACATGTTAAACGGGGGAGGGGTAGACCAAAAAAGACTTGGAATGAAACTATAAAGAAAGACATATGTACTTAGGCATTAATGAGACTATGCTTAAAGATAGGGCGCAATGGCGACAGAGGATCCATATAGCCGACCCCACTATGGTGGGGTAAAGGCTTGAGTGTTGTTGTTGTTGTTGTTGTTGGTTGTAATAGATCATTTTATCTCTACATTTTGTTGAAATATTTTTTTTGGGGGGAGCTACCTTTTATTCGATCATTTTTATGCTTCCAATCTTACTCTTGCCGAAGTGGGGAAAAAGTTGCCAATACTCTTCTCAGAAAAGTGAAATTTTCTGCTTCATTGATAGTATTTTGCCGATATGGGGCGACATTCTACTAAGTGAATATGGTATACTCCACTCACCCAATAGTTTCTTGTCATATGATCAATATTATTTTTGTTCAAATGGTTATATCATTTCCTAGAAGTATGCCAATATGAATGAATTATATTAAGATTTCTGGGCATCCATGCCTTTTATTTTTCAAATATTTTCACAATATTTGAAATTCACTAATCAAAATTTAACGCTAGATTCTCCTACTGAATGATTAGTGCGAGATAAACCTGAGAAGATAAATTAGCATGAAGCCCACAAAGCAAAATATGAATTAAAGATTTAAATTTTTAAATATGATGTATGCAAGATCTTGATCCAACATGTAAATATTATGGAAGCAAGTAGGAAAGATAATTTAGTTACAAGCCTAATATCTATTCAAATAAGAAGAGGTTAATGAAATGTATAACTATGGTCCCTCAATCTCGATCAAAACTAGGAAGGCCAGAGCAAGGTCTTCATCCTACTCTTCCCACATGATATGAAGAGCAGAACATTGAATTTGAAAAGAGCATTGCATTTACAAGTGTGAATACTATCATTTTTTGATCAAAACAAGTCTACTTTGGGCTTCTTAGATTCATTTCTCCTCTCATTTGTTGCAAAATTTGGAGCATTTTTCTGCACTCTTTGTTTCATATCTTTTCTATAGAACTTGGATTTAGGCATGTTTTTAATAAGATTTTGCAATGGGTTTCACATTGAAAATGTCGATGAGAACCAATTTAAATGAACCCACAGACGGACGGACCCCATTTGCAACCGTTGAAGGTACTATCATGGCCGCACGTGGCCCCCTTGCTCAGTCCACCCAAGCACACTCTTCCGGATGTCGCTCTATTTCTCATTGCATTTCGGGGGACTACGAGCAGCGGGAGTGTCGTCGTGCAAAGCCAATGCATAGCAATGAGAACAGGCGGGGGTATCGTCGTTGCCTTGGTATTGCCGCGGCCACATGAGAGGGTCCCCTTCCATTGTCACTCATGTGTGTGTGTGTGTGTCTATATATATATATATATATAAATATATATATATATGTGCTGAAGAAATGCAATATATATGTAGAAGAAATGCAAAATTTATGAATTATCTCCAAAATGATAGGAACTAGAAACAATGAAGACATACATCTCTAAACATTATATTAAAAAATAATAAAGAATGATGAATGTAGAAAAGGAGTTTATCACTCTGCAATGCTTGGAGACTATCTTGACAACTTCTTTATCACTCAGTTGATTCCAGAGGCCATTTGACGCAAATATTAGGAACAAATCTTGATGTATCAGTTTACGGCTTGCGATAGTCGGTTTAGAACTGAGCGGAGGGTTGTCAAAAGGGGTGGTGTCGACCAAAGCTCCTGAAACAATCACGTCCTACTGAATTCAGGTTTCTTCAAATAGTAATCTCTAACCGATCTTGTTACCTAATGTATAGATCTAGACTGTAAATGAAATTAGAAAAAAAAAATGGATTAAGAAACAAGAAAAGGCTAAGACAGTATCTAATCACCTCCATGATCCCTTTGACACGCAACACTTATCCAACCTCAATTAATATATTGGAGTCATCTGAGTGTTGGCTTATGACCTTCAGCTTTTCGTAAACTTCCCAGGCGTTGTGATTGTACGCAGACACTCTGCAATCACATCTTTTTCATCAGCAATGCTATGTCCCAACACAGCCCTTGAATCGCCTAAATTTCTCAGGTAATGCATGTCCTGCACAATCGCGCCAACGAGGCAACTCGATTCGACGAAAAAAAGCTTCTGGACAGACTTTCGAGAACCTTCCACAATCTGCAAGAATTCCTCCTCGATAACTTGGAATGCCTTCTTCATCATCTGGACTGACATCCATCCATCCTCCTTAACAAATCCTAATCAACTTCAAACCACATGATGAAATACATATCACAACCTCATAAATCCAATTTAACTTAGAAAACATGAGGGTAATATGTAAGTTAACAATCAATTTCCGACTTAGAATACATGAAGAGAGTAATGCGTAAGCTCACAGTCGATTTCCGACTTAGAAGACAAAAAAATGGTAATGCATAAACTCATTGTCGATTTTTGAGAACATCATGGTGATGAGGAAATGAGCAGTCTCTGCACCGCCATGACCATCGTAAACTCCGAGTAATGTACCGTAAGAGGTGGTTAAAACCCGCTCCTGGTCATCGAACTCAGCGTTGTCTTGAGCCACCGCTAATGAGAAGTTACCGGAGGCATGCAACTTGAGAGCTGTCCCATTGGTGTCATTCGTCAGGACTAGGAAGTTGAAAAGACAGACTTATTAGTTTCAAGAATAAATACGTCATCACTCTTTGAATGCTAAGGAGCAGAAAAAGAGCGAAATGGAATAAAAATGAAGATGCGGGTGAAAGACAATGTTTTTTCGTCTGTGTCTGGGTTCATCCGAGATGATCTGCGCGGAGATCGGAAATCATCTCCGCGGGTATCGAACGGGTTCACCAATCAATTTGTTTTTTAGTTTTCGATCTACTCCATTCATTCTTCGATGCGTTAAAATGGTGTTGAAGAACGAATGGAGTAGATCGAAAACTAAAAAAACAAATTGATTGGTGAACCCGTTCGATACCCGCAGAGATGATTTCCGATCTCCTCGGATAAGTCGGTCTTTTCAACTTCCTAGTCCTGACGACGAGCACCAATGAGACAACTCTCAAGTTGCACGCCTTCGGTGACTTCTCATTAGTGGTGGCTCAGGACACCGCTGAGTTCGAGGACCAGGGGAAGGTTTTAACCACCCATTATAGTACATTACTCAGAGTTTACGATGGTCATGGTGGTGCAGAGACTGCTTATTTCCTCGTCACCATGATGTTCTCAAAAACCGACAATGAGTTTACACATTACCCTTTTTGTCTTCTATGTCGGAAATCGACTATGAACATACACATTACTCTCTCCATATTTTCTAAGTCGGAAATCGATTGTTAGCTTACACATTACCCTCATGTTTTCTAAGTTAAGCCGGATTTATGAGGTTGTGATTTATATTTCATCATGCAGTTTGAAATTGATTAGGATTTGTTAAGTAGGATGGTTGGATGTCAGTTCAGATGCTGAAGAAGGCATTCGAAGAGATCGAGGAGGAATTCTTGCGGATTGTGGAGGGTTCTCGGAAGTCTGCCCAGAAGCTTCTTTTCATCAAATCGAGTTGCCTCGTTGGCTCGATTATGCAGGGCATGCATTACCTGAGAAATTTAAGCGATTCAAGGGTAATGTTGGGACATAACATTGCTGATGAAAAAAATGTGATTGTAGAGTGTCTGCGTACAGTCACAACGCCTGAGAACTTTACAAAAGGCTGAGGGTCATATGCCTACACCTAGATGACCCTAATATATTAATTGAGGTGGGATAAGTGTTGTGTGTCAAAGGGATCATGGAGGTGATTAGATACTGTCATAGCATTTTCTTGCTTAATCCATTTTTTCCTGATTTCATTTACAGTCTTGATCTATACATTATGTAACAAGATCGGTTAGAGATTACTACTTGAAGAAACTTGAATTCAGTAGGATGCGATTGTTTCAGGAGCTTTGGCCGACGCCACCACCCTTCGACAACCTTGCGCTCCATTCTGAATCGACTATCGTGAGCCATAAATTGATATCAAGATTTTTTCCTAATATTTGCGTCAAATGGTCTTTGGAATCAACTGAGTGATAAAGATGCTGTCGAGATAGTCTCCAAGCTTTCCAGGGTGGTAAACTCCTTATCTACATTCATCATTCTTTATTAGTTGGATTGAGTTGCCTCGCTTACGCGGTTGTGCATGACATGCTTTACCTTGGAAATTTACGCGGTTGTGCTGAGACGTAACTGCTACGGATCGGTTTCGGATCCTACGTCAAGTATCTAGATTTATTATTATTATCGAGTTGAGTGTTGTATCGATTCTATCGAGTCAAGCTGTGCGAATTGTGTTGTTTTATTAGTCGAGTCCGTTATGTTGTTTTATTAGTTTTTGGGTTATTTACACCCACGCCATTGAGGGTCTTATATAAGTCCATGTAGTCATGTAATGAGGAAGAAATGAAGTTCTAGTTCTTGTCCCCTTTGTTGTGAGATCTTGGTGGCTCTCTCCTCTAACGAGCAACCTCGCATAGGCAGCCGCGATTAAGGCTCCGTTGTATCCTCCACCACCATCATCACGGACTCCGGCGAGTTACCACTGTTACGGAAGTAGGCCGGTAACAACTTGGTATCAAAGCCTTCTCGGTCCTCTTCCGCCGATGCACGCCAACATCGCACCGGCGCCGCTTCCGCCCCCTCGATCCCCTCTTCCTCCCCCTTACGACAAGCCGCTATTGGGTGGATACTTGGAGTGTTCGCTCGAACCTTTCGAAACTTAGACTGCTGCTAGGGCTGATCGAGCTGGTCAACTGCTGAGGCTGGGGGAGAGGGTGCATTCACAATGCGAGTAACCGTCCCTACTATTGGACCAGTGCGGCCACACAGGTTGTAATCACACGCACTGCTGGACGCGAATGGCTAGCTCTGTCTGCTGTCGCAGGGCTCCGGGTTAATACAATGGTGTTTGTATTATTTTTATATATATGTACACATATAACATACATATAAATAAGTAAAAAATGCGTATATATATACATAGATTTTAAAAGAGGATAGAACATGTAATTTAATGGCTGCAATTTAATAGGATGGTCGGCGATGATCTTTATGTTGTAATAATTTAATATGGAAACTCGTAGAACTTAATGTGATTAGAGAATAATTAATTATAAATTATGATAAACATTTGGTTCATTTGATAATAAAGATGTAAATTAATGAGATGATTTTGGTGAACCTTCATCAGTCATTGTATAAGTGAATGAGGACTTGTGGAATTTTTTTTAGTAATAATGATATAAATTATTAAAATGATTTCAGATAAATCTTTAAGTATAATGATGTGAATTAACCCGATGATAGAATTGTTCGGATTGAAATCTTTAGGAGACTAGAAATTTGGAATGATGTAATCAATAAATTTGAATTATATATATAGTTGTATGAGGGGACCGTAATGATAGTGATCATTACAATTATGGATCTTTAGTATTATTATTATATGATGATGAATTGGACGACTTGCTTATTTATCTCGATGTAAATGGAGAATAGTTTTGTTATAAATCATATTATGTATTTATTCGACATTAAAAAGAATGCTTAATGCCATGATGCAATATTTTGATAGTAAATAATAAGACTAGGATGATAAGATGATGTAACACTTAGAAGATTTAGGCTCCGTTTGAGAGCCCGTTTATGCTCCATTCCGTTGGCATCTTCATTCAGAACGGTAAATGGAGAAGTGTTTGGATACACCTCCTTTTGAAACTAGTAATCCAAAACATCGATATGCCTACTTTTTGGACCAGCTATCTGATTCTCCATTTCAAAACTTCATTTGTCGCCGCTCCATTTGTCACCGCTCCATTTTAAACCGCTCACCCAAACGGAGCCTTATTGTTAAATAACATCAACAACTGAATCTTTAGTATAGATATGAAACAATACTGTTTTTTGGAATTGTGACCCTTAGAAGATCGAAATTTGGAATGACGCTAGTTGGCGAATGTGAATAGTGAACATACAAACGTAAGGGAATTTGGAAGTTGATGATCATAAATAGTGATGATTTTATTGAAAATTAGAAGACTTAATTGTGTTATAACTTGATTAATTGCGACTTGATATGACAACAAATGACACTCATGAATTGTAGTGAATCATCGATTAGCAAAAATCACTAGTTCCCACTGACGATAGCTTTATCTCCAGCCGTGGTAGCACATCTATTGTACCTGAAGCCTTCTCGGGATATCTGATGACAATTATGAAAGGAAATGCTGTCTACCGTCTGCGATAATTGTGTGACATGTCGGCCAACATTAAGGTTTTGGGCCCAAACCGCAACGAAATTGATATTTTGGCGAGAAATTGCGTTTTGTAAAATTTCGCGAGATATCGGCGATATATCGTGCGAGATATCAACAGCCGATATATCGAATGCATTTTTAAATTAAAAAAAACACGATTATTTCAGTCGAATGACTCATTTGTCCTGGCTGGCAGTGTCTCGTTTGTTTAATTAAATCACGGGAACGACTCATTTCAGTCACCCAGTCCTAAGTTACGAGAGGTGACTCCCTCGTTTTCCCCCTTTCTGTGCTCTGGCTGTGTTGTCGACGACGACTCTCCATTCAATTCTATCATTGTTTAGACGGTCTTCCTCTTCCCTAGCATCGACGCTTCTATCTCTGTCGGTTTGCTACTCCGCTCTAGCTTCTTCTCTTATGACAACATTGTGAGCATTCTCTGCCCTAGGTTTTGCTTCTATCTTGGTTTTATCATTTTTCTGGCATTTGTTTTATTTGTCCTAGCATTTTTTTCATTTTTGCTGTTATTTTTAGCATTTCTTCTGTCATTTTAGGTATTTTTTCGGCATTTTTTTTGACATTGGCCCTTCTATTTGGTTTGGCAGCGTCTTCTGGCATTTTATCATTTCTTTTGGCATTTTAAGTATTTTTCGGCTGGTAGAGTCTCTTGACATTTTAGGCTATCGGGAATTGGTAGTGAATCATTACATTCAAAAATATCATTACGTTCCAGCCTGGCTTCATTACATTCTATTGCATTTTTGGTATTTACAACTTGCTCTCAATCTGCTATTGTTGTTGTTCTCAATCTGCTTTGAAATATCCACTCTTAGTAAGTTGTCGGCTTGAATGGAAATTTATAGGCATTTCATTAGGCCTTTGATCGTAATCTACCAAAATACATTTGCATGTCACCTATGTAATATTATGCCGATGCTTGGTACATTCAATTTGTTGGAATAATCATATCTTTCTAGGTATTTTGAATAAGTTCAAACATCATTTTATCATCACTTGGCATTCAATTTGTTGGTGTTAGGATACTTGCAAGAGTTCTTGTTACCATAACCTTCATTTATTATATACTCAGTATAAATATACCGTGCAAGGACTCTTAAATGGAGGATCTTAGAGGCATTCCTGTCCAATTTTACCTCAATTCATCCCGTTTACTTTTTTTCAAATTGCTAGAATTCAGTTTGACTAGCCGACACACACACACACACACAGATATATATATATATATGTATTAGTCTATTAGATATATATATTTTAGTCTCTATTAGATATATATTAGTCTATTAGATATATATTAGTCTATTAGATATATATTAGTCTATTAGATATATATTAGTCCTATTATATATATTAGTCTATTATATATATATATATATATATATATATATTAGTCTATTAGTTTCCAAAGTTCTCAATGTTTTGTAAAATTCTCAATGTTTTGTGAAAGTTTAGGCATTCGTCATGAGTTTTCACTCCACGTACTCCATTCAAAATGAACATGAAAGTTTAGGCATTCGCCGTTAATCCTCTCTTCAAGCTCATTATATAGTGAAAGCTCTCTAATATTGTATTCCATTACAGGATGACTACGTATCTCGTTTTCATCAAACTGTTATACCTTAGGCAAGCAATAGAATTATCAAAATCACCTGTGTTTAAAATCTGTGTTTCCATTTTCTTTCATCACTACTTATAGCTGGAGTTCTTATAGCTGAAGAGATGTGTATATCGCATTCATTAGTTAGTTTGCACAGTTTTTGGTTTAACTTAATTATGCAATTGTTTTGCAACTAGTTCAAGTCAATGATTATGATCCATGATTATGATTTGTTCACCTCTAAGCCCATAGTCAATTAAAATTTTTTTTATTTTTTTTTACCCAAAGTCAATAAATTGCAGCTTAACATTCCTTCAAGTCAATTAAATTGCAGCTTATCATTCCTTCAAGTTAATTGAATTGCAGCTTATCATTCCTTCAAGTTAATTGAATTCGAATACTAGATGTAACAAACTGCGCCATTTTTACACAAAATTTCTTTTCTAAATTCAAGCAGCTGAGTTTATAAGCTTTGCGAATATGAGTTATGCGGGGAGAAATGTGTATCGCAGGATCTTGCATTTATGTGCCGAGGGGATCCATGATCTTAAGTAGAATCTTGTGAGATAGATAGATAGAGAGAGAGATAGAGAGTGGTAGGGGAAGGCATAAAATCACCAATTGAGTATGCTTCAACTTCTGTATCAGGGTTTCTTATTTCAAAACCTAATCTATTATTAGTTACCCCCTTTTTTGTCAGCTTCAACTTCTGCCGGTTTTCACTGTAAAAAATGAATTATGAAAGAGTTCACTTCTATTTTTGTCTCCATATCTAATTATCTTTGCATCTTCTGAAGATGTTATTTGGTACTTTTTTTGGAAATTCAATTATGAAAGAGTTCACTTCAGTTTTTGAAGTATGAAAGAGTTCACTTCAGTCCTGGAAAATATATTTCCATTGATTTCTGTTTGATTTTTTCTGCCTTCAGAAAGATCCAACTGTTTAGTGTGGGTTTCTGTTTACATCCGTAAGCCTTCACCAAATTGTTTTGGCAATGATTACTACGCTTTGTATGTCTCTGACCATTTCGTTGAGAAAGCTAGCATGAAAAACTATCGAGGATGTTGTAGAATAATTATCAATGAGCTGAAAATTTGTTAAGTATGTCGTCATCGGTGGTTTTGCTTTGTAAGGGCATTTTAGTCATAGTAGGAAAGCGAAGTGTAAAATTCCTTATAAAGGACTTGAAAATCGGCGGTGGGGGCGGCGACATTCGGCGTGAGTGGCGACATTCGGCGTCAGTGGCGACATTCGGCGTGAGCGGCGACATTCGATGGGGGCAGAGACATTCGGTGGGGGTGTAAACATTTGGCTGTGCCATCGACATTCGATTGGGGCGGCGACATTTGATGGGGGCGGTGAGCCGGTGACTATTCGGTGGGGGGGCGGTGACATGCGGCGGGGGCGGCGACATGTGGAGGGGCGGGGACATGCGGTGGGGACATGCGGCGGGGGCGGCAACATGCGGCGGGGGGCGGCAACATGCGGCGGGGGCGGCGGTGGGGGCGACGACATGCGGCAGGGGCAGCAACGTGGCGGAGGGTATCAACATGAGGTAACATTCAAACTGAGTTTTTCCTTGGTGGTGATCATAATTGTTGTCATGTCAAACACATTCTATGACAGTGGAGTGGAGTATTGTCCAAATTTACCGAGCAAAAATGCCAGCAAAACGGAACCTAAATTTATGTACAAATTGTTTTCATTTTGCAAATGAAGAAAATGAATTATATTCCCCTTGTAATTTAAGGTGTATTTATTTATTCTCTTATACTAAATCATAAAAGACAGTTTGATTTCAAGTTTGTCTCAACGATAAGATAGTTTTTGTCTCTATGCTTTTCAACTGTGTTTTTTATAATTATAAACTCATGATCGTACACTTTGTTTATAAAAAATAGAACATTTAATGCTAAAATTTGTTGTGTGCTAAAACAAAACAATTTGTTGTGTTTATTCAAATTTAGCATAGGAATTGGCAACATAAATTCACAAACTACATAAATAATGCTAAAATATTTAAGAAATACCTTCGGGACATAATTCAAGAATGATTAAAATACATTGACCTTTTTCCAGCTTGGGAATTGATGATTAAAATGAGAGTATTGAGCTTCAAGAAGAGCATGCGATTAATTGCAGATATTTCCTTCACATCCCTCGTCCCCAGTAGATTTTCTGATGTGTCGATGTAGAGGTGAGTCGACGCAGAGGCAAGGTGAGCTCCTGCTGAGGGAAGGCAAGGTGCGTCGATGTAGAGGTGTGTCGATGCTCTATGCGCGTGGTTGATGCTTCTTCGTGCAGAGCGCGGTGCATCGATGTAGAGGGGAGGCGCTGAGATCGATGTGCAAGGATCGATCTCTAGCTGGAGGAGCAATTTCTTGGCGTGGTTGAAGGGCCGAGCTAAGCTCTTTATCGCAAAGTTCTTTATCACTATGTTCTTAATCTAGGAAGTCGAGGCACGTGGATATGTGTAGAAGGACTGAAAGGAGGAGAGAGATAGCTGGCAGATTTTACAGGAACACGGGAAAAGAAATTTGTGATGGAAAAGTTGGCGTGAAGGAGAAAATTACCCTAAACCAGATATTTTGAAATAAGGAGAGGATAAGAGGGGGTATTTTGGGAGCTGAATGTTCCATAACCGAAATTTATTTTAGTTTAAAATTAATTCCAATTCCATCCTTCAAGCGAGGAAACGAACAACGAAACATACAAAGATTGATTAAACCTCAGCTGAGCTGAGATTGTGTAATTAGAAAAATAGCTTCAAATGTGTTATTGTGTAATATGCAGTTGTAAATATTTATTTTAATTTTTTTCTTTCATATTGTTTTTTGTTTTGAGAATACCCTTGTATAAATAGGTCTTTTTGACCAAAGCTAATGTATCCAGAAATCTTTTTCGAAGTAGCTATATGGTCTCATAGCCAGGATGCTCCATAACCTAACTGTCATGAGCCCCTTCCACTAGCTTTAAGCTTGAGTCTCTTCCCTCCGTTAGCGTCAAAGCCCTCAGAGACATCCTTCACATTTCCACCTTACTACCATCATCGCATTTGTTTGTAACAATCAAGCTAGTCCTCTTATGTCAACCTCTACATCACTAAGTGTGCCTCCCAGGTGATTTGTCAATTGCAAATCACTTTATTACTTCTCTAATTTTCATAGTCCAACAGTCTGCTCATTCATTCATAATCCATCAACTACAACCTTTCTCAGTGTAAGGCCTTGAACAAAGCAACTTCTCAACTGTCTCATAGCAAACGACTGAGCCTCTCTCATCCATTTTCTTCTCATTCACATTTGTTGCAGTGTAGTTATGGGTACCCATTGAATGCCTCTTCCAGTATATCTCCAACACTGTCGTCTACATCTCCATATGGCACTCATGGGGAGCTTTGGTATTGTCATCATCACGCACAGTAGCTGAGATAACAACATCCAATTGGATAACTGATTTTGTTGGTCTCTTCCAACACAGTCAATTAAACATTATTTACACAATTAATTACAGTATATGCCACAAAGTTCTATTCTAAAGTACTTGAAGTATTTAAATAAGAAATCAAGTACAAAAAATTAAGCAACCAGAAACACAGGTTTATAGTGGTTCACCAAAATATTTGGCTACTGCACTCTCTGCCCCTTGGCAGGATATCCACTAATCAGTGTTGAGTCATTTGATAAGGAGATTCTTAGAATCAATTACAACTAAATTTTTTGGTAAGGAGATTCTTAGAACCAATTGAAATTTTGATAAGGTCTTTCAAAACCCTGAATCTTTGATAAATATGATTCACAGAACAAATAGTCCTTTTGATAAGTATACTCAAAACCATTGAATCCTTTAGAGAGAGAGATTCTCAAAACTCTATCAGCAGGATGTGGTTGAATTTTTGTTCCATGATTAATCATCTTCAGCAAGCTCTGAGGATTTTGGTTCTTGTAAGCACCGTGTATTTGTAATGTAGAAGAGAGCAACAACAACAATTCCTCTTGTGTTGATGTTGAGATTCAAATAGATAGATTTAATCTTATCGGAGAGGAATCCTGAAGAAGAAATGTAGAACCCTTGAGAGAAGATCCTTCAGATCTAAAGATGATCTTGTCGGCTAGTGTTCTTTTAAGAGAACTTATGGATCAAGAAGAAAAACAGAGACTAGAGACCTTTTTCAAAATGCCCTCCAGAAACACTTCTTCTACTCTTTCTGTCCTTCAATAGAGAAGTATATATAGATTTGATGCTAGTATTAGGCCTTGCCAAATCAAAATCCAATTAGAATAAAGACCTTTCTTAATTGGATCCTTAACGATCATAATCAGATCTTAATATTTGCCTTAATTTAACTCAATTTTCATTTATAACTATTCTATAGAGAAGTCAACGTAAGGATTCTTGCACGTCAACTTCTAGTCGACATTTGTTGAGATATAGAAAAGAAGAGATATTAACGTATGTGCACATACTTATGCTCTGACTTCACTTTCCTTTATTGGAGATCTCAACATAAGAGAGTATAACAGCTTGTCTTTGTTGGACCCCAAAGATGGGTGCAGCTCGCGCTTACAGATCCCTCTTAGGCAGAGGGGTAATTTCACCTCCTTAGCCTATGGGCAAATAGCCTACGAGAACTCCACTAGCGAGAGCTCCCGCGAGTCTCCTCGCGAGTATTCCTCGCGAAAACCCCTCTTAGGCGAGCACTCCGCGAAGGCCCCGCTCACACTCCTGCGAGCTCCCCCCGGCCTGTACCCCCTAGCTCTCAGCGACTCCTTAGTGGCGAGATGACCTTTCCCAGCCCAAATTACTAATGTTCAGGCCTTACCTCCTCAGGCGAACACGAGGTTGTACATAATCCCCGCACTTTGCGAGATTACTCTAAGCTCGCAAAGAATCACCCAACCCTGGATGTTCGCCGACGACTGCTGATTTGTCAGGATCTTTTTTGTGGGTCCCACCCCACCGCTATAAATACTGCCCAAGCCGGGTGACGCGCACCATTATTCTCTCTTATTCCACCTCCTTCTACTGTATCTGCTGGAGAATGCCTCTTTCCGAAGAACTCCAGGCTTGCTGAGGGCGTCCAAGGCGGGCGAAACTCTCCACCATGGCCAACGCCGCCTCCTGGATGACTCGCCAGACCACTCCACCTGCGCCTGCGATGAAAAAGGCGAAGCCGGTCCGCCTACCCCCAGGGGGTACGGGGTCGTACTGCTGGACTCCTCTCCCGACGATAGGCCCGCTGAAAAGGTAAAAGACTATCCTTCTCGCTTAACTATTCATTTGGTTTCTCTAAACCTCGCTTGACTGCAGCGCTATCGTCAAGTTCTATAAAATGATGGGCTCTCTCTCGTTTTGAGCTAGTGCTTCAGAGAGATTACCCGTGCCATATTTCCAGAGCTGCTACTCTGCCGAAAGTACATCTCCCACTCAAATTCAAAGAGATTTTTGGAGAAGTAAGCCACCACGCTGCATCCGAAGAACGATCACTTCACCTCGCTTATGCTACAGCGATCCTTCATCCTCACCTTCAGAGATCACATATAGGGAGTTTCATATTGTTATATTTATTTTCATTCCATAACTTTTATAATCGTAAGTTAATTCGCCTTGTGTTGGCGACTAGGTCTGGGTAGGACTTAGGGGGAAATTCGCCTTGTGTTGGCGACTAGTTCTAGGTGATTAGATCTAGGGGGCTCGAGGCCATATCCGGGAAGGATTGGCTAGAGCAGGCTTGAGGCCTTATCCGGGGAAGGATATGCTAAAGCCAACCGGTTTGTGGGGATACAAGTCGGCATAGAATAGGAAAAGAAATTTACATTTGTACGCCTCCGATTTCTAGCGATATAGAAATCAAATTTATGTAAACACTTTTTCCATATAATATATCATGTCTCTTTTGTGTTTACTTGATTTCTATCATTTGGCATAACTTTTAGAATTGCAATTACAATTGTTTTCCTTCTTTAAGATAAATTGTTATTTTGTTCTAAGTTTCTCTAAACAATTTAGTAAAAGTAACAAAGAATTTTATTCCCTTATTCCCCCCCCCCCTCTAAGGGCGCCGTAAGATCCAACAGATTCTATTTTGATAACTTTCTCAGACTTTTTCTTTTCTGATTGAGATCCTCCCCCCACATCCATAACATCAATATCAGGAACTCTAGATCAAGGATCTCTAAGCAGGGATCTCATCCTGAGACTCCCCATCAACTGCTGCTTGTTAAAATCAGTATTATCTTAAGCAGGGATCTCATGCTGAGACACCCCCTCAACTGGTGCATTATCTGGATCAAGATTCTTATGAGCAGGGATCTCATCCTGAGCCTCCCCCTCATCTGGTACATTGTAGACATCAGTATATCTTGAGTAGGGATCTCATCTGGAGCCTCCCCCTCATTTGAAATTTCCCTCATCTCTAGCAGGGATCCAGATTGACCTCCTCTCTCTTCTCTTCCTTCTCTTTCTCATCTGTACTTGTTGTTCTTGTCAACCCCTTTCAGTATGTATCAGTACCTGTTTGTGTGTCAGGAATACTGTCCCTGGATTTTTCATCTTCTTTTTCCTCAGATGTTGTGGATAAGGATTGTGGATTGGGGAGGATTTCGATTCCTTTTGGAGGATGATGAGCTTGAAGAGCTGGAAGAGACCTTCTCTTCTTTTCTTCTGAACTTTCTTCTACTTGGGAGAAGATTCTGCTTTTGGATGACTTGACAAAATCATTTCCCATCTTTCTAGCATCTTGATGTCCATTTCTTCATATGATTTATTTTTTACCCAAGTTTATTGTTTAAAGAATCTGGAATTACCTTACTAGATACAAAGACAGTATCTACCCATGTTTGGTGCTTG